>CM053501.1:58943721-58955127 GCA_028627145.1 Eidolon dupreanum | reverse complement strand
TATTTATCTATCTATCTATTTATTTATTTATTACATTTTAATTAGTTTCAAGTATACAGTACATTGGTTAGACATCTATATAGTTAGCAAAATGATCCCCCCAATTACTCCCTCCCTCCCCTGACCCTCCACCTAGCCAATGTATTCATGCTAATTACCTTCCCTATGCTGTGCTCCCCATCCCCGTGACCATCTGTCAGCTACTAATTTGTACTTCTTTAACCCTTCACCCCATTCTCTCAGTCTCTCAAACCTTTCTTTTGTCTGTCACCAAATCGTCCACTATATTTGTGAGTCTGTTTTTGATTAGTTTGTTCTTTTTATTTCTTAAATTCTGAATATAAGTGAAATCATATAGTGTTTATCTTTCTCTGTCTGACTTAAATACCTTCTAGGTCCATCAAAGCAATATCTTTTTCCATTTCCTTCCTTTTCATATGTGTGTGTGGGAGGGGCGGCAGGTCCAGTGGCACAGCTCTCTGGCCACCTGAGCTGGGTGCTCCAGATGTGCCACTTGTGTATGTTGTATGTGCCCTCCTATTGTAGTTGAGGCTTGGTTGCTGTTTGCACACCAGTGGGAGGGATTGGCCCTTGGGCTGATTGGTTGTGAGGACTGTCAGTGGCTACAGCGGAGGAGCTGTTGTGCAACTGCTGACCCTATGGAGCAGGATTCATTTTAGCAGGTCTCTGGTGACTTCCCAGTCTGCTCTTTGAATGTATCTTCCTTGGATGTGGCCCAGGTGGTGCTTTGGCACATTCAGAAGCCAACCATCAGGTGTGCTTGCTCCAGGGTGTCCTGGGAAGGGCCCCACCAGCAGGCCAAATTCAGCTGCAGCCTATGCCCTTATTAAGGCCACCTGTCATAAGCCACCAAGCAATCTACAGATGGCTGCCACCCATGTTGGGCTTGAAGGTGCCTAGAGGCCCAGCTGCAAACTGAGGCTGGCTGCCACTGGTGCTAGGCTTGAGACTGCTCTGCAAGATGTACAGGGCATGCCAAGGCCAGATACTATTTATTTGGGTTTTGTGAAACTTTGGGAGTTTTTAGAAACGTCTATAGCATGAGCCAAGACAGGCCTTTTGCATGGAAAAGTCCCTGGAAGCAGCTTGGGTGGGCCTGAAGTTAGGTGGTAAGTGGCCTCAGGGAATCACCAGGGTGGGGCTAATGGTGTTAGCCAGGATGATGCAGACTCAGATATAGCAACCTCCTGCATCTCCACACCAGGAGTGGGAGGGTTCAACAAAGAAACGTGGATTCTACGTGCACTTCTGTCTGGGAGACGGTTGCTCCTCCAGGCCTCACCCCAAAGCCAGACAATTCAGGTCTTCCCCATATGTCCCTGGCACCACTCAAGCTGTTGCCTCAGTGCTGGAGCTCAGAGTGATTAAGTCCGTGTGTGGGCCCTTTAAGAGATGCATCTGGGACTTCAGCTGACCTCTGTCTCATTCAGCCACAATCTCTGCTCATTTCCAAAGCCAGAAGTTTTGGGGACTTCTCTCCCTAGTACTGGAGCCCTGGGCTGAGGTGACCTTTTGTGCAACTTGGACCCCTTGCTCCTCAAGGCGTACCTCTGCAGCTTAGATATTCCTTGCAATTTTTAACTGCCACACACTGGCATGAAACCAGCCTATTTCATGTCTCTGCCCCTCTTATCAGTCTCAAGTGGCTTCTTCTCTATGTCCTTAATTTTAGGACTTATGTTCAGCTGGACTTCAAGTGATCCTTGATGATGGTTGTTCTGTAGTGTAATTTTGAGAGGAGGCAAGCACAGCATTTACCTACTCCAGTATCTTGCCCATTTTTGAATAAATCTTGAATAAGACCTCTTTCATAGTTACATAGAAATTACTTTTAATGTGAAGCACGGCTGTGTTCTAAAATTTGTTGTTATGTAGATTGGGTATGGCTTCCAAGTCCTAGGGCCCATGCGGGTCTTAAAAAAGAAGCTAGTTTTCACTGCCTACTCTAAAGTATTCCGTGCCCCAAATCTTTTAAATATTATCCTGTCACTCATCCAGATTTCATCAGTTCAAATTAATAGCTAGGATATTATCCAGCAGGAAAAAAATATAATAAAAGTCCAGTAAAGACAGAAATGCATTTCCTTCCCAAGGCCAAAGTCCCTGGTGTTTAGACCACTCATGCTACAGAATGCTGACTTGGAGAATTCACCATCTGGCCTGGGGTAATGCAGGTGTTCTGTTGAAAGGGAAGTAACTCAGGCTGGAGAGAGAAGTGAGATGCTGCATGGCTGATTTCTTTTCAGCTAGTCCCCAGTGAGTAGGCTCTTTTTTCAACCTGCACCTGCATCTCCCATCCATCTCCACAGCTGGGACTGCTTGGAATTTGCAGCAACTGGTTGCCATTTTGCTTTATTTTGGGGAGTCAAGGAGTTGGACTTTGCCTGATGCCAAGAAGGCACTTTCCTTTTCTTGATCATGAAGGTGCTAGTGATAAATGTGTCACTGGAGAAGGAGTTTCCCAATTAGAAATAATAAAACCTTATCATCAATTCTTTATACTTGTAGTCACTGCTTTGAGTGTACATAATGCATGAAACAGACAGAGCATGGAAATCTGTACCTCCTAATTAGTGAATTGTTCTGGCAGCTCCCAGGTTCAAGAAACAGAATCTCAGGTCCTCCCCTTCCTATCATCATAGTACTTTGGGGATTTGAGTCTATAGGCTGGAGGATGCAAGGTGTGAAATATGAACCATGAGCCAGGCCTGGCAGGGTGGCAGTTTCCAGCAGTGGAATGTTAAGGCCAATAAGCTTAATTTGAAGCACAAGAACCATTGGAAATTGAAAAATGATATCCGGCACTGTGTCAACACCATCATTCCAAGTCTAGTGTGGTGATGCCAAAGATGGTATCGTGGTCTCTCTGAGTGGCCTGGTTCCAGCCTTGGCCTTATTTTATTGCCCATCTCTATTAGGGAGTCATAGTTTGATGGCTGTTGTCAGAATGCCCAAATAATATTGGATTGGGACCTCAGAAAACCTGGATCATGGCCATTAATTAGTTGAAGGATTTTAAGAAAATCTCTTAATTCTGTGTATAAATTTATCATTTATAAAAATAGTAATAGTAAATGCCTTACAGAGTTGTGTGGGAGTAAAATGGGGTAAAAATGTTTGAGGAACTTTGGGAGTAAATGTAACACCTTCCCAGGTGAGGGAGCCAAGGTCAAGAAGAAAAATAACAAGCTAGGAGCTCAAAGACGGGTTTTAATTTGAACGTTGTCATTTACTAACTGTTTGACCTTGGACCTTCAGTCTAACTGGGGCTCTGGTGCCTCAAGAGTGCATGATCCCTATACCTCAGAAGTGTTGCAAAAGTTAAGTGAGATACTTTATGAGATTATCATCTACACAGTGCTATACAAATGCTAGTTAACTGACATAGTGATTAATTTGATGCCTTGCTATTCTCAAGATGATTAGCTGTTTTGTTTTTTTTTAAATAAACTTTTTTGGTTTTTATAGTCCTGAGAAATCTCATATTTATTGGACAATAGATTCTTCAGGCTCACCTCTAGCATTTCCTATGCACACTGGGCGGAGGAGGAAGCAGATGAGGTGCTCCTGGAAGCCCTTTCTACTCCTCAGCTCTCTGTGCCACTCATTGGGTAGGCTAGCACATTCCAACCCTGCCCCTTTCAGGAGCTTGTGCAAATGCAGGTGGGTTCTGAGAGGATTGAGCAGGTGACACTCACAAGGGATGCAATATTTGGCATCAGCTAATTGAATTGAGGAACTTCTGCCAGAACAATTAGCCAAAGCCCCCTGGACCTTGACTGCTGTCTGGCAAGGTGCAAAAGAGAGAATCAGATTCAAAAAATCTGGACAAATCTCAGATGGTTGTAGATATATTGGCTTCCAGGAGGGAAAGTCCATGCTTTCGATTAACTTTGTGGAACACTTAGTGTGTGCCCTGAAAAGGCACTGTTGCATGAAGAACGAAGTGTCAAGCAGGCTCTTCCTGTTTCTCTGTTTCTTGCCCTTCAGAAGCTTCAATGTTGAGATCAAAAGTGAACAGGGCAGAAAGCTTAAGACTGCTGCTCTTGCTACTTTTCCCTTTCACTTGGCTTTGCTGCTTTGGGATTTGAAGTATGCTGGATTTCAGTTCCAGCTTGTTAGGGCTACAAATGGATAATCTTGCTTTCTGATCTGAGAGACAGTGCTACTAGACAACTACGTGCTCTTTCTTTCCATCTGTTTAGCCCCACAGTGTCTCCACAGAGGGTAGCTGTGGCCAGTTGGGCAAAAAATCATACCATTATTTGTCTGTGTATTAAAATCTGAGAAGCTGCAACAGTTTCAGGAAAGATATTCTCATTGCAGGACCTCAAAACACTGTTATCAAACCGTGGTTGTGTTAACTGATTCATGCGCTATGCCCAAGTGAGTCAGAGATACACAACCAGAAGTAAATATCCCAAAGATAGATGGGAATAGAATATGTGACTTCAAGCAAGACAGAAATGAAGGCAGTTTTTCTTGTTCTCACATCTTACAGAAGGCTGGAGTTTAAACAGATCAGAGTAACTGAGACTGAATTGGCTTTTGTGCTTATAGACTATACTAGAAATGGTGTAGCCAGAATAAATAGTATTTATAGGAGGACGATCATTGATTTTGTTTCTGGTATGATTTGCTTTCCAGTTAACCAAGTAAATATCTTGAATAATAAATGAAGAAAATGAATAAACAAAAAGTGAGGGGAAGAAAGGCAGAAACCAGGAGCTGGAAAATTCACAGATTTACCGCAAATCCACAAAAGGACTTGAGGCAGTTATGCCAGGATGGATTTTTCTTCTGCCTTACATAATGAATTTGTTTTCAATACATTTTGATATGATTCTATAAAAGAAAGTTATTTGTTCTTTTTTCTTAGGGTTAATTTGTCCTTGTTCTTCCACTTTACATCCCTAAACCAGAGCCTCTTCAGAGGAAATTTAGGTTGGAGGCTACTCAGGGCATACGGAAGCTTGATGTACTGCCTCAGCCAATAGGTTTTATGTAGCACAGGGAACTGGAATCATAGGCCCTGGGGTACTGGAGGGAAAAATTGATTCCCTCCACCCCTACTAGAAGGCTGTCCTTGGAGTAGGGAGTAGGAGTGGCAAAGGTTTTAGATATTGAAAAGTGTCTGTAGATTTTATGACATGTCCCCCTATTCTTGGGCTGACCATGTTTCCCTCACAGCAGGCTGTGAATCAGAATAAGAGCTGGTGCTTATGCAGTTGTGACTCAAAAAGCCTCTTTGGCTCTTCTAATAAGAGACAGAAGCAGGGAAAGTGGACCAGAACCAGGAGCATGTCCCGTGGACAGCTTGGCCTTCCTAGTTCTTTCTGCAAAAAAAAAGAAAATTGGAAGAACATTTTCTTCTTATTGGATGACCTAAATATGGTGATAGAGGGAGTGAAGTTTCAGGCACTGCTGTTGGCAAAGGGGCAGCGTAGTACCCAGAACTCCTTGGTTTCTGCAGAAAAGGGGCACAATGGTGACTTCCACTGGTCATAATATGACCTCCCTTGTCTTTAATCAGTGGCAGAGGGAAGTGCCACATAGGGTAACAGAGATTGTAAGAGCAGAAAGAGCTGACCCGGTATAAAACATTCACCCTAGTTGTGTGTAAAAAGAGGATAGTGTTTATAGAAGGCTCAGTCCTCAGCCTGCAAGGGAGTAAAGAATTCCATGTGGATCTGAATAACTGGACAGGAGTAGCTTAGTGGGGTTGAAACTGCTTTTCAAACTATCATCATTGTCATTGTCATCATCATCATAATTAATCTGCATAAATAGCTCTCTGTGATTGTTCTGTGGTAAATACTGTCCTAAGTGTTTTATAAATAGTATTTCACTTTGGATAAATGAGGCATGTAAGTTTAAATCCAAAATTATTATTGTATACTTATTTGTTGCTATTAGAATGTGAACCCATGACCACCTGATGGCCAGGACTGGGCTTTTAGCCACTGTGATATTCCACCTCTGAAGTCAGATTGTGAAATCTTAATAGAAAGAAGGAACCAAGAAGATTCCTTTGTAACAAATCTGGACCTTTCTAAAATCACTATCATTATATTTCATCTGAAGAAGTACTGAAGCAGTCTCCCTGTGTGGGACTCATTCCATAAATGAGTTAGGTACCCAATGTGACTATGTTGAGACTGCTGATAAAGGAAGGTAGGACCTACGTTGTGTCTGACTTACTGCCAGGGAGGAAGTGAGACAGGGGAGATGGGAGACCTTTGTGTTCCAAGTTTTAAGTCCCGTTTCAGAATGCCAACAAAAAGGAAAGGTTACTTTTCCACAGAGCCAGTGGAAGCTGTGACTCTTGGGCCAATACAGGTAGAGCTGCATGGTTCCTATTCTCAACTTTTTGGTTATACAGATGTCTGTATTCAGTCTTCCTGTGGCAAGATCAATCACCTTCCCTGAAGAATCTCAATACTAGAATGTTTTGAACCCTGCTATTAGCTGTATGGGCACAGCGGTTGTATGAGTCTCACTGCTTTAGGTAGTCTGAGACTATGGCACTGTGCATGTATGCTCAGAATTCTTATATCTCCCTGTGTACTGTTCCTTTCATTGTAATGTAACAAACATATTTATTCTTAATTATTTTTTTGCTTCAAATTTTATTTAATTTCATATTAATATAGCTGTACCAGTTTTCTTTTGATCTATGTATGTCCAGTATATCTTTCTTCATCCTTTAATTTCAACATTTCTTGGTTCCAGTGTTTTAAATGTATCTATTCTAAAGAGCATAAAGGACAATTTTGCTCTTTTCAACCAATCTAGCAATTCTTTCTAATTGGCAAGTTCACACCACTTACTACTGACAGGTTTTGATTTATTACTGTCATTTTTGCTTTTTCTTTCTCCTGTCTTTCTTGTTTTTTTTTTTTCTTCTTGTCCTTTATATCATTGACTTTTCTTGATTACCTCTGCTAGTTGAGAAGTTACACATTCTAGTTCTATTCTTTTTTTTAATGGTTACATTAAAAGCTTTACCAGGTATTTATGCCATAAAATCAGAAATTGCTCAATATATCTATACTTCTCATAATTTTATACTTTGTTTTATACTCAGATAATCTATTATTTGAAAGTTAGAGATAATACGAAGATACTTTTTAAGGCATTTCAGAAAGTTTATCTCTGTTAGAAAAATTAAAGGTTTACTTCAAATTGAAGTGCTTTGAAAATCGTGCCATGTCTTCAGCCTTTTAGTTTATTGAGAAGTCTGCTCTCTTTTTCTTTCTTTGTTCTCTTTCTTTCTTTCTTTCTTTCTTTCTTTCTTTCTTTCTCTTTCTTTGTTTTTGGTGGGTAATCCATTTTTTTCTTCTAGCTGCTTTAAGATCTCTATTTCTTTGATATTCTACAGTTTCAGTATAATAAATCTAGATAGGGATATTTTATTTATCAATGTTTTAAAATTGGTATACTTAGTATATCCAAGGATTATATTTTTTATCAATTCTGAAAAATTCTGAAAAATTTTCAGTTGTTATTTCAAATGTTGTCTCTCCGCTGATTCTCATTCTGAGGTGACTATTGGTTGTGTTGGATCTTCTCACCCTTCCCTTTATCATTTTAACCTCTCATTCATATTTTCTGTTTCTTTTTAAAAATATTTTCAAATAGAGTTGACATTCAACATTATTTTATATTAGTTTCAATTTTACAAGATAGTGGTTAGACATTTATATAATTTACTAATATTTTCTATATCTTTATCCCTCTGTGCTTCATTTGCGATTAATTCCTCACATATAATTTTAGTTCACTAGTTTTTTTTGGAAGTGATTAATTTGTACCTTGAATCAACAATTGGGCTTTTATTTTCAGTAACTTTATTTTTAATTTCTGTCAGTTTAATTTTTTTCTTTAAAACTAGTCATCTTTTTAGATATTGTTTTGTACCTTTTTCTTGTTTTTAATTTCTCTTTAATGTCTTTACTCTTTTAAACATTAATTCTGCAGTTTACTTCTAATAGTTTTATGATCTAGAGTTCTTAGAGTTATTTCTTGTATCTGATTCTCTGAATTCTTTCCTGGGTGTTTTGTAATTTTGGATTGTAAGAAATTTCAAGCAGAGCTTTACTTGAAGACTTTTGTCTGATAGTATGTCCCTTAGGAGTGGTTCTATATCTGTTAATAGCCAGTTACCCCAGGGATGTCATTGTCCTTGGGTCTATTTCAATGTTGTTTCTCACCTGCGGGATTCTGAACTAAGCTGGTAGTATATAAATCTCAACTCCAAACCCAAGTGTGGCATCCCTGTGGTTATGCATTTTCAGGAAAGACTTTTTCAACCACCCAGATCCCAGACCCAGATTAACAAGCTTGCTTGTAATTTCCCTAGGCTAGTGGAAAATTTAAAAACAGTCCTTTCAACATAGATATAAATCTTTAAAGATATCAATTTTATGTGAAGGTCTTAATTCTGTCTCCCATTTGTCCCCACATAGATAGAACTTAAGCCCTTTGGGTTTCTGAAGCTGGGATATTATTCCAAGGATTACCACACTGATTTTTACTTTTTCCTTCACCTTGGTACTTAGAGATTTCCCTTACATTTGTGTGAAATCAGATTAACATTTAAAAGGGAAGCGTGTGTGTTTTAAAGTAGGAAGTTTCTGTGGGTATCTACATGATATTGTCAAAAACAAAATTATAAATTATTTTGCAGAACTACTATCATGATTTTCTATTGGCCAACAAAGCAGGATTGTGGCCCTGCTTTAGAGGCTTAATTGTCTTTTCCTAATCTACTCTTCCCACAAAAATGCATGTCTGTGTGTCTCTGTATGTCTCTCTCTGCTTCCGTCTTATTGTTTTTTTCAATAAATCATTGTTTACTCCAATGACTGAATAACTTTTTCTCTCATCTTGTCAATTTATTTTTAATTAATTAATTTTAATTAAAAATTATATATATATATATTCATCTCCAAAAACAAACACAGGGCTCTCAACCTGGAGATCAGAATTTCCTAGGAGATCTTTATGTTGATTTCTACCATAATAGCCTTTCCTCTGATCTTTCTCTTTTCTGTGATTTCCAAAGGCTAGTCAAGCACAGTCCTAGTGATCATCCGCTCCTAGTTCCTAGAGGACAGCAACTGTGCCCAGCTCAGAGCCATGTCAGTGAACAGTACATAGAGTACAAAAGAAATACTTTTTTTTGGCATGAATATGATATTCAATAGCAAGAAAAAACAAATTCCCAGTACTTTAAAAGTCAAAGTTTAGGTCAGTTGTTGCAAAATATACTTTTACGTGAAATTCAAGGTTTATTTTTAAGTAATAAGTTGCTTCTTTCAGGATCATGCTGTTCAGAAATTGAGCAAGTACAGAAGCCATTTGGGAAATCAGTGAATTCCCGAAGTTTTGGCAGAGTATGTAGTTTTGTTGCAATCTTTACTTTTACTATGTTAACCCTCAGGAAACTGCTTTGTATATGCTGAGCTCTTCTTCTGTCTGCCAAGAGAAAAGTTTCACAAGCAGGGCAGATGCATATCTCCTAATTTATAGCCCAGAGGTTAAAAAGCTCAGGGACTGTTATGTCTAAAACTCATGTTTTAAATTTGAGAGATAAGTTATCAGTTTCTGTAAAATATTCAGCACTGTCAAGTTCTGATTCTATTTTCTTCCTTCAGTTCTCCATGAATTGTTCAGTCACTTCTTTCTGCATTAGGTGATGGGAAACTTTGTTCAAAGTATTTCTGGAATCCTATTTTTGTAAACTTCTGTATTTGCTCACTCTGTCCATAAGCCTTTTCTCACTATTTAAGTTACTCACTGCTAGATGTCCTCTAGTGTCTAGTCTTTACTCCCTTCTTCCTTCTTCTTCTAGTATGAGAACCCATGAGTTTAGCTTAGCATGTGGCCACATGACTGAAGACTACATTTTGCCCCTCTTTTGTAGCTAGATATAGCCAATGAAATGTGAGCAAAGATAGTATAAGTATCTTCTGGTTCATGATCTTAGAGAAGGTCCTAGACACAAGGGGTACCCAAAGGTCTTTCAAGAAACCACAGGAAAAAAGAGGAAAGAAAGGTTTATAGGTCATTGCAGGGAAAAGTTTTAGAGAATCTTTTGTTTTATATTTTTATACTTTCTAATATTATTGCAAACTTTTATGTAGCATTTCCTTTTCTATAATTCTGTTTTAAAGAAGTTCTTTGTATTTTCATTTTCTATAAGTAGAATATTATAGTATGGTGTGATAAGATCTATAATATAAATATCAATCGATGCTACAGAAGAAGAGAGGAGGGGAGCCTGGCCCAGACTGGTGAGACTAAGGCTTTCTGGAAAAGAATGAGCTCGACCTTGAAGACTGAATAAGTGTATCCAGGAGATTTATCCAAGGAATCAGTGGAGGGAATAGGATTCCAGAAATAAAATACATCATGAGCAAATCCACGGTGACATAAGAGAACATGGAGCATTCTGAGAACTACAAATGATTCATCATGGCAGCAACGTAGAGTAAGAGTTGGGAAGTAGAAAGAGATGGTGTAGGAAGAGGGAAGGGGCGTTGTATGCATTGCTAAGAAATTTGGTTTTATATGATGTCTATGAATCTAGAAGCATTTTAAGGAAGAAAGTGACATGATTTGGTTTATATTTTAGAATGACCACTCTGGAAGTGGTGTGGAGAATGTATTGAAGGGGCCCAAAGACTAGATAAAGTCGTAAGATGACTTTATGAAAGAAAAGGCTTAGTTGATTAGATTCACAAAACAGAGTAAGATGGCTAAATTGATACATTAGCCTGTAGCATTTTCCTAGGGACAAGTGGGGGGCTTGACTTCTTTCTGCTATATAATCAGAATCTACAGGTGTTTCTACATCTTGGGACTATTTTCCCCAAGGCCAACCCTTTTTTCATTCTGTGTGCTGGAGTTCTGAATAAACTGGGACAAAATTTCTCAATGTCTTCATCCTTTTGAGATATAAGGACTTCCATATGACCTTGCATGTCTTTCTCAAGGGTATTTGGAGGGGAACTGGGAAGGTCTTAACTGCTTATCTTAACCAACTGTTCACAATGATCGATGCTGGTTTATAAGCCCATACCACAAGGCGATAGCTAGTCATTTAATTCCAAGGTGATCTCTTATTTCTTAAGAAAGTGTCAATCAAGGTCAATCAAGTGTCTTATTTTAGTTGGGAAATAAATGTGGAGGTCACTATTCTGCATGTAGTATGATAATTTCCTGAATATGTTTCCTTTAACAAGAAAGACTGAGGGTACGAAGTGTGGACACTTTATAGAACATCATTTGGTGTTTCATGAGCAGTGACATTGCACTTTTTTATTAAATATCAGAATTTTATAAGCGAACAAAGAACTCTGTTAAGCAGATGTAACCTAG
>CM053501.1:58901285-58943221 GCA_028627145.1 Eidolon dupreanum | reverse complement strand
AAATGCCTTTGCAGATAATCAAATTTCATCTATTTGTTTACTCAAAAATATTATTGAGCATCAGTTTGTGCTATTATGCTAAGTAGTATGGTGCAATGGTGAGTAAAGCAATAGGCTCCCTCCCTCCCTTCTTTCACCTCTTTACATGTATGTGTTATAACACTAAGCCCTAAGCCCTATTTGTAATTAGTCCCTCACACACACATTTTCTGTCACCCTTCCCTGTATTTATTGCCCTTAGTCCTTATTGCTACATAATATATGATATGTTTTACTTATTTGTTTCCTGTCTCCCACTGTAATGTGAACTTCATGAAGCCAGGAATAAACACACACACACACACACACACACACACACACACACACACACACACACACACACAAATCTTCAGCACCTTTAGGTACTCAGTAAATATTTGTTTAATCAATCAATTAATGAGTAAAGCAATTGGAGACAAGGATGTAACTATAGAATAGCACTAAAAGCCTCTCTTGTTTTTTATTTAAATCTATTAATGACTATTCATTACCTTTGGTTTTTCAATTTTTTAGACATTTATTGTTTCTTCTCCAAAAATTTCGGGAATGACAGGGTCTGAAGGCTTGGTGAAAACACAATTAATTATGTCTGTGGTATTCTTCTGATCAAACATGCCTAACAATAAAAGAGATCAGATTTGCCTGGAAAAACTTGTTCTTGATAAATTGATTACCATATGCTTGCAAAAGGACTCCAAAATTATATGCTGAAATTTATTAATTGGGTTGATAATACCCACTTTGCTGGGTTCTTATTAAAAGTACATGAGATAAAGTAGTGAAAAACTTTGAAATCTGTGTATTGGCTTTGGCTAAAAGTAGAAGTAATAACATTCATCTGTTTTATAATTTGATCAAGGATCAACACCAAAATCTTAGTTTACAATGCCTGGCACTAGAGGTCAGGGAGATTCAGAGGAACCAGCAAAAGAGACTAGATAAGAAGAGCCAGAGAAGAAGAGGAAACCAAGTTACAGTTGTATCTAAGGCTAAGTGATAAACTTTATTAGTGCACTTGATAGGTAAATGAAAACAAAGAATCATCAAGGTGGAGGTTATGTTTCATAAAAGCAGCTTTAGTGGAGCAGTGAGGGGAAAATTTTACTGAAATAGACTTAAGAAAGAATGGACAAATAATTTGGGGACAAATATAAACAACACTTTCACAAACTTTTGCTTTATAAAGGAAAGAAGAAAATTATGGTATGAAGTTATAAGAGGGTCTATTTTTTATGATGCCCCAAATAATAGACTGTTGATATAGGAATGATTCAGTAGAAAAGAAAAAAGTTATAGATGTGATTTATAGAAAGGCTAATTTTGTGGTCTAATGGACAGGTAGCAATATTGGTCTTAGAAAGGAAGTGCCAAATGCTTGTCCATGCCTTGGAGGAATACATTAATAAGTATTGCAAATTTGGTACAGATAGCTGATAAACTGGATAATAAATTGAAACTTAAAATGTCTTTCATAGACCAAAATGAAACAGGCTATACCCTCTATGAAAGAATAAACTTAAAATTCTACTTTACAAAGGAAAATACCAAGACAACTTTGACAATAAGGAAAATATTAGCTGTGATGATTTATAACTAATGGCTTACCTCACCTGAGTTTAAGGTTCAAAGCCTGATAATCTATGTGATCAGAAAAACTCCAAGCTGAGGAATTATTTTAACTTAACCAAAAATTGGCAATACCTCTAAGCACCAGTCAGAAGTAAATGAGTATTATCTTTGGAGGAACCCACTCTTTACTTAAGCCTCATGGAGATTCTATAGATAAATTCTCAAAGAATAAGTAATCACAATCAGAAATCACAAACAAGGTATAATAAGGGAAAAGTCAGTGGAATTAACACACAGCAGATCCAGACTCATAAAGCTTCAAGTTGGTATATATAAATTTAAAGCCCAGCTCCTAACTACTATGTTATACTCTATTTTTTTTGGCATTCTGAATGCATATTTAACATGTTTAAAGAAATGGAAGATAGCATTTAAAATTCAAGAACATAATTAGGAAAAGAAGAAAATGAACCTCTAGAAACTAAAAAAAAAAATGAAGTTAAAAACTGATTGATGATATAAACAGCAGATAAAGTATAATTGGATAAAATTAATAAACTGGAAGATAGAGCTAAAAAAATTTCCCAGAATGTAACAGAAAGACAAAGTGATGAAAGATATCAAAGAAAGGTTAAAAAAACAAAATCAAAATGTTTAAAATATGTCTAATTGAGTATCAGAAAGACCTATTAGATAAATATGTGAAGATACAATGGCTGAGAATTTTCCAGAATTGATAAAAAGCATTATTATTAGGCTTTCTGACTCCTAAAAAAATCTCAAACAGAAGAAATAAAGAGAAATGTATACCTACACATATCGAAGTCCAACTATAGAATACCAGAGACAAGAAGATTTTTAGAAGTGGTCTACATAGACCCACAGCAGTCATTTCAACTGAAACAGTGGAAGGTGGAAGTTGGTGGAATGCTATTTTCAAAGTACTGAGAAAATGCTCATCAACTGGATTGTCTGTCTATTAAAAGTTATCTTTTAAGAACATATTCAGAAAAACAGAGAGACTACACTGTCAGTAGAACCTCAGTAAGGTTTTTCTGAGGTTGTACCTCAGGAAAGAAGAAGTAGTGTCTGAAATGCAAAATGAATGTTGAAAACAGGAATGTCTAAAACAATAATAATAATAATACCTAACATGTGGATTTAAAAAATATAAAACTAAAATACAGATAATTAAAAGCATGAAACTTGGGAGGGAGATACAGTTAAAATGTTCTAAGATTTATATGTGGTTTTTCAAGGTGGGTAAAACTACACTTAATTAAAGTTAAAAATTTTTAAGTGTAATCACTAAAACAAAAAAAGAAAGTATGTTAACAATCATTCCATTAGAGAGAAAATAATGTTATTACCAAAATAAAATAACTTTATCAACTAGAATACATCTAAGGAAAAGCAACCAGAATATCCAAAGATCTTTTAAAATGGCATAAAAGTAGTTTTAGTAAGAAAGGACTTTTTTATTTAAGACAGTTAATTTTATGATGATTTCTTCAATTTGATAGTCCTCAAATAGTTTAAGATTTGTCATGAGGAAGAGGAATTAAATGTGCTATTTATTTAATGTTAGAAGATTGAACTAGGGCTATGGATATGAGTTATAGGGAGGTGGCTTGAGGTTATTATAGAGGAAATAGTAATATATATATTCAAATGGCTTCATTTGAGGCTCAGAGTTTTTTTTTTCACTGTAGATTGTAGGATCATCTGGAAGGAAATTTTTGTGTGGGTAATTCTTGCATTGGGTCAAAAGTTTGACTAAAAGAACTAAATGAACTCCCTGCCAACTCTAAGACTCTAAAATAAGAATAGTAATTTATTTAAAACGTGCTAACCACCATCAAGGTATTCATTTGTTCAATGTTTACAATAATACCATCAGTTAAGTATTACCTCTGTTTTGTAGGTGAAGATGTTAAAGTTCAGAGAGTTTAAGTAACCTGTTGAGGACATGTGGTTGCTTGGAATATATCTGAGATTTCAATCCAGAACAGCCGTACTCCAAAGTGGGAATCTTTCCATTAAGCCTCATTGAATCCCAGGATCAGTAGCATCAACTCAGTTTTAATCCTGCCAAATTCTCACAGAAAAAGTCTCCTCTGTCTCACAATATTTGTGTAGTATATATCAAAAGCCCAAATTGACAAAAGCAGACAGATACATGTACACGCACGTGCACACACACACACAGACTGAATCCCTCATGCAATAAATGATGTTGCCTTCTTCCTTCTGGAAACCTATGTATTATAAATAACTTGAAAGAAAGAAGCCTTTTTAATCATGAAAACTACACTTGTCAACATATTTTTAGGGTAATTTTGTTTTTAGAGCTAATTTCCGCCCAATATACAAAACAAACCTTTATTCATTTTTATATGATTACTCTTCTTTTGCATTGACCTATATAATTGCTTTTTTTTTTCTTTTTCTTTTTTGCATTGAACCATTCAAGAATCTTTTATGAGCTCTTGGTGGTATTGGATACTCTTATACCAATTCTGCTAATAAATTTTAATATTGACTTGTCTACTAATAGGAGAGGCATAGCATGGCTACGCTACTACTGAATGAAGAAAAGCCTAATTTGGAAGATTCCTTTTAATAAATAAGCTCACATGTAGTGATATTTAAGAGGAGAGTTAAGTAAAAGATAAATGGATAGAAATTATTTTAGACAAAATAGCATAAAAATTAAACATATCTGGAAACTGAATTTGTACTAACCTAAAACTCTGGGAACTGCTAAATGTTGAAAATATCTATTATAGTCTCAAACTGAGATACATAAAAGAAGACATTCTGTTATCTTGATTTGATGCGTTATTTCCAGTGTATTTTCCACAGACTTGAGCTAGATCGACTTTTCCAGGGAGCAAATTTTCTAGTTAGCTAAATGTGATGGCATTTGATTGGATTGGTTAAGCTCAAAGTAAACAGTTCAAATCTAAATCCCTCTCTGAACTGGCTGATAAATCCTTTGAGTTCATAGGTCACTGGTGAAAATGGCTTAGTTTGAGGGAATAGTTTTTGCTAAAGCTTCTAGTAGTTACCTCTGGGCTATGAAAAGGTGTGAAAAAGTTTGACCCCAAAAGAAACTGAAAATATGGAGCAGCCCTGTTGGGACCTTGACACCTCTCGAAGTTCTTGCACACATATAGGAGTGCTTCAGTTTTGTAGGGTTGAATTCCAACTTTTGCAATTGACTTCCACATGTGATTTTTACTTTTTTTTTTTTTTTTAAATTATCTATAGGCAGGGTTTACTTTTATTGTTGAATTTTAGAACTTGACTTTTCCCTGAAGACACAAATCTTATTGTGGGAAAGTAGGTATGGTGCCAGGGCCTCTTATCACCTCTCCTTTCTCATTGATTAAAGTATGGAGGTCGTGTAGGAAAAAAGAGGAACTGGTTGAAGAGGTTTCCCAACTGTGTGTGTGTGGGGAGAAGGGGCGGGGGGCGTTGGGAGGAGGGACATTGTTTGATGCTCTCTTCTGAAGAAATATTGACATAATCATTCTGAGCCTGTGCTTAATATTGGTTCCCTGAAGGAGTGTCTTAAAGAAATGCTTTCGGTTCAATGTGGCTCATTAAGACCAGCTGTAAGGACCTATTGTTTTCATCGGCTGACACGCCTTTCTTGAGAAAGGTATACCTTTAGTGCTAGATGCAATTGGGGAGGGAACAGTATGCTAAATTAAGGGAAGCTAAAGTTAAAATATACCTCTTTCACCATATGCAGGTGGGCAGGGGAAGCTAATACTAAATTAGAAAATTTTGGAATTGCATCAATGAGCTGTCATCTTGCTTCCAGGTGGAGAGAACCCTCATGCAGAATAAAGTCAAGCAGAGGATTTGAGTCGAGACACCACGAAAGTCACTGCATACAGTTTTGCCTAAATATAGTTTGATCTCTTGAGATCCCAGTTACATGAGCTGATAAACTTTTGTTAAGCCTTTGTCACTGCAACTAAAACTGTACTAATATCCCTATAAGTCACTACAGCTAAAACTCTGCTAACATACCCACAACCTTCAGGATTCAGAGTAAAATAGACACTGAAATATCTATTTTGTTTGAATGATTGTGAAGGCTAGGAATTATATTTATCCAGAACTCTAAAACTGGCATCATAAACAATCATGTAGGATTTCCAATAACTTCCTCTTGGCATTGCTCAGAAAAAGTGGCAATTGACTCATCAGTATGACCTGAAGCTCTGTGAAACACCAGACACACAGATATCTTCAGAGGTGCCGCCCTTGTCAGCCCCTCAAAACAAACGCATGGACATCATAAACCAATAAGGAGCTGTGTGGGCTTCTGTTATCCTTTGGCTACTCTCTAGTCATTTTGCTTGAATGGGACAGTTATTTACTTTTTCTTGACATACTGTTTCATGGCTCCTAGGTTTAATCAGATACTGCATTTTATTATTTATGAATTCTTCCTTAATGAATTATGCTTTTTCATAAAATTCACCAGTCTTCTCCCGCTCACCAGTTAGAACTTCTTAGGGAAAGATGCTCTTTAAATTTTCTGTATTATTAGAATATTATAAACATGAAATACTAAGTTAAACTTGACATTCTTCCCTTTAGTTTACTGAACTGTACCCTTTTTATTACAAGCACATAAGTTAAGTATCCTCTGTCAGCATTAATCGAATTTCCTGAGTTGTGTTTATGTTTTAACCCCGTTCCACAATTGGAATTTAAAAATGATGAGTCCCATAGTTATCTTTACTAGATATGTATTTTGCTCATGTTCGCTGTCACTAATTCCTCTGCCAACATGGCGGGTTTTCATTCTGAGTACCATAAAAATGCATTTGTTTTAGTGGATGGAATTACAGAATTACTGTAGTTTAATGATACTGTTTGCTTTGTTCAGTGTCCAGGCCATTGCTCTAATTTTTCAGCCCAGTCATGGCTAGACAAACTAAAATGTTTTAAGTAGTGTTTAGGGTGGCTTGACTCCACCATGCTAAAACATGCTGGTAATTTTATAAATCCTTGTAACTTAGAAGATTTTTCCTCAATGTGTCAACACAGAAGTGTAGGATGGATTTTGCTTCAGGTGGTTTTGGAGGGGTGGCCATGCAAGAAATTGTTTTCAAAACAATCACTTCTACCATCTGTGCACCAGAAAACAGTTTCAGTGGGTGATAGCAACCCTTGGACACAGCCAGCAGAAAAATACTCAGGAAACCATTGAGATTACCTACCTTTTGCAAGAAAGTGGGAAAAAATGGCTTTACAGAACTGACACTGAGTGGTGGAGGACATCTTAAGTTTTTTAGGATAATGCTTATTTTTATTGTTGTTTACATAACATGACCCACTGCTGCCTTACTGGCAAAGTACTATCTTCTCTTTTATTATTAATGAAAGTTTTGTACCTGCACTATTAGGAGGTTCTATAAAAGGATCAAGTTTTTAAAAGACTATTGAAAAATATGAGTAAGCAAAGAGCATGGAAATGTTGAATTTGTGAAGATAGACTTCTTTCCTTGGGTAAAAATATCTTTCTAATTTCAAGCCCTCTCCAGGGAGCTAAGGAAAGTTTTAAATATCCATTCAAAATTATTCACAGCCAGACATCTCTTTTAGAGGAGTTAGGTTACATCAGTTGATATAATTAATTCAGATTGTTTGGGTGATTTAAATCCCAAAGGTAGCAATACATCTGTGCAGCATACACATTTCCCCTCTGTGCAAAGGCGCCAGTGGTTTCGATTTTGGGTGTGTATTTGAAGGGAATGGAGGGGGGGGCAAGAGAATGAGCTAGTGAAAGGTAATATAGAAGAGAATCATGTGCTAAAAATGTTTTTTGATGCTATCTGATTTCATTTTAAATCTTTTTTTTGAAAAAGAAATATCAGTTTGGAATCTGTGGTCAAATATATTAAAATAAAACATATTTTGTTTCATTAGTCCAGTTATTCCTTACTCCCCTTTGAGCATCTGGCAAGCAGTGTAGAGCTGGGGGTAGGTGAATCTTTTAGTTAACCGGTGAAATGAAGGATGTACCATTTATTCACTTCTGAGTTGTAGGAAGGGGGCCCAGAATCTCTGTTTTCAGAGCTAATCCAATTGCCTTATTTGATATTTGAATTTCATCTTACACAGAATCTTTAAGCTATAAAGACATATTCATGCTTAAATATTTCCATCTCGACAGGGTGTTGTACCTTACTAATTTCATAGTTTTCTGTCTAACTCTTAAAGATATTCAGAGGATCAGATCATGACCTCTTTCATGATAATTACTATGAAGTCTCATCACCACAACAACCCACTCTATTTCTTCACCAGATTCTACAGAGCTTAGCCAGTCTCTACTTACTCTTAGTGTCATATTGATAATTGTGGAAAACAATTATTACTATCTTTCTATTTTAATTTTTTTTCGAATTCTCAAAACTGAAGATTTCTCTTGCAGTGAGAAGATTTATAATGAGGTGGATAAAATGCACTCAATTAATTAAGAACATGATATATATTAATAAAAATTTCTATCAACTGTGACTAGATCACCAAAGTTAAAAATGGGTAATTTTTTCACAAAAAACTTTTTTGTTCGTACTTTATATAGCTTAGCTTAGTGTTGTATATTCATCTTGGTAGAAAAACTTTTTTTTAAAATCAAAAGAGCTTAAATACACATATTTGTATTTAATTAAAATCAAGACTTTTTGATTTGGGAGTACTCTTCTGGAATAAAAAGGTTTTGAAATCATATTTTGTCCATGTTCTTAGAAATGTCTGGTAAAAAGATATCTGAGCCTTAGTCAAAGAATATAAAATATAAGAATTTCAATTACACTAGAAAGGAAAATTCCAACCTGAGACTGACCACAGTATTGGAGGGGCTTAGGTGTTTTCAAACAAATGTCTTAGTTTTGGCCCATGTGTCTAGACATCGCAAGGGAGAGTGCTTTTTCCATCATTTATAGGACTGAAAGGCTACAGTTCTGGTCATCTTTTTTCTACCTCTCTCATTCAGTATATATCCCTCCAGGGAACTTTCCTGATTGGTAATGGTATAGGAAATTTCCTCTTACTCCTGGAATTCAATGTTAGAGTTGGAAATGTCTTTAGAGATCACTGTTCAACTCTTTTCTTTTGTAGAGGAGGATACTGAGGTCCAAAGTTAGGTGAAGCAACTTTTCCAATGCCATACTGTGAATTTGTCAGAAATGGAGTTAAGTCTCACTGCCCATGAGGTTCCATGTTCAGTCTCTGGAATCATTATGCTCCATAGATTGGTGGGTTTTCTTTCCACATGTGAAACATTATATATCCTTATAAGTTTGGGGATGTTTGAGAGATGAGAATCAACCCTCTAGTTGTGCCATAAAGGGTCAATCTGAATCTGAGCTAAAAGATTCACTGCTTACATGTGACCAGTCTTTAGTACATCAGTGTTACCGCTTAATATTTCCTAACTTTCTGGAAATGATTTGCTACAATCCTTCAGTTAGACAAATTCAGTTATTTCATTTGAAAAGCAGGAAATAAGAATTTCTACACAATTAGTGCCCCTTTTTCAATATAAAGACTTGAATCAATGACCATTTTTCAAATCTTTTGCCAGCAAAATCCTTGGTCCAAGTGTTTCATACAGTCTATAAGAGCATATCTATTAATGTGCTGACTTTTCTAGACCAGTACTCATAATGGAAGCTAGACCCATACAGAACACAATGGAAGGAAGTTATCCTGCTTTTGTCTGTTGGTGCCTGGAGTGTGGGGTGGATCAAAGGATTAGTAGTTGGAAACTGTTTCTCACAAGAGAGGGAACAAGTTTCTCTTGAAATCTATAGAAAGAAACCTCATAATAAACAAACATGGACACTCAACATGCTGAAATTATAAAAATAAAATGTTGTTCAAGTTCTTGTGTATATAACACAACTCTCTAAAAATTATGTTTGCATGTTACAGGTATTCATGAGAAATATTACATGAACTTTATTTTAGCAAGTCACAATTGAATTTAGGCAATAACAAAGTAAATATGTAAACAAACATTATTTTTAGTACATTCCTAATGTACTAAATTTTCTCTCTAAATAATATTCCATTTTAAACTAAGCTTGTTGTTCAGCAAATGTTGAAGGGGTTTAATTATCAAAACTATATTGTTCTTACTCCACAACAAAGCAATCTCACAATTTTATTTTTAAAATATCTTAAAAACATAATAACCTTTGATACAGAATTTCTCTCTAGGAAGACATTCTAAGTGTATAATCACCCAAATTAAAGAAAAAATATAAACAAAGATCTTAATCACATTGACATTTAAAATACTAAAAATATGAAATAAAATATTCAAGACTACAATAGAGTAATACATAGAATCCTTAGGATGATTACACAATTTAAAAAAATGAATTGTACATAAATATTTTTTTGACACAAAAGATGAATCAATAATTAGTAAGTTTGTTTAGAGAGGGCAATGCTTGTGAATGTGGTATTTCATGATTCCCTAAGGCACCTCAGCATCATCCCAAGGTTAAAAGGTCCACAGAATCAACTTCTTTTGACATTGTCTCTCAAGTATTTATCACATCCATACTTGTGGAACAACAGGGGTTAAATGCAACTGTTCAATACAACCTTTCCCACTGTCTGGGAGATCTGTAGGGCTTAGACTAACAGGTGTCAGACTACCCATGTGGGAGGTATTAAGATTATAATATTGTCAGATTGATAAGATTGCGAAACCAGTTGTTTTGCTCTTGCCTCAGAACACTTGTCAAGGGTCAAAGCAAGATGCAGTTGGGGCCAGCAGAGACAATTTGTTGTCGGGAGCTGTGGCTGTGTTGTGTGTTCCTAATGACAAACCCCTTCCAAGGTTTGGGGAAGGTGATTGGTGGTCTCTTTCCTCTGGTGCTAAGCCAAATGAGAGGAGTTTCAGAAAACGACGTGGAGAATGCACTATTTTTCTCGAGTTTGGTGAATATAAGGACTGACTCATCTCTGAAAAAGTTTTAAGGTGAGCTGCTGACTTCTAGTTCTCCTGGTGAGAGAAGAAAGAAGAATTACTGTTATAGAGTAAGCTGGAGGCCTATTGACAAGGGGATGAATTGTGTGCTTCCCAGGTGCCAAAACGAAATATAGAGCCATGCATGAAACCACATAAAATAGCCTCCACCCAAGAGGATAGCAGGAAAAGACGAGATGAGCCTCTAAAATCAGAGGCTGAGGCGGGAGTGGCTCTATGCAGAAAGCCTCACTCACATTAGGAAACTGCACTCAGAGCTCTTTAGCTGGATGGGAGGAAAAGCACATTTGTGGTGCTCACGTAAGTGCCCCACCTGAGAAAGAGCAATTGTTTTGCTGTTTGATACACAGAGAGCTCTGATACAAGATTACAAATGTCCTAACCAAGTATGACCTGGGCATTTAACATTCCCCCCCTTCCTCAGTAACAACCCTGGAGTGGGCAAAGGAGTCTGCTGAGTAGAAGAGAAACTATAGGAGCAGAAAGGAGAAATAGTGAAGAAACTAGTCAAGCTCACTCCCCTCTCCTTACAGCAGGCTTTGGAGTTGAGAAGGGGAGAAGTTTTAAACTGCATGAGAGATTAAAGCTTTGAAAGCAACTGGATGGATCTTCTTAACAATACAATAGTATCTTCATGAGGTTTTATCCAGGGGTGGGAATAAAATCATTGATAAAGCAGGTTAAAGGGGAAGATTTATGAGAAAGGATAAAATTATTTTTGTTCATACTCTATTAAAAATACTTAGTGAAATAGTAATACTTAGAAAATTTCCACTGATAGGTAACTTACTAATTATGAAGATTTTTTAATTTTGCAGAATTCTCACTTATGAAGTCATTTTTTATAACAATCAGAAAACAGCTGTCATATAGACTTTATAGTTTTAGTGCAAATTCATCTCTTTGAGTCCATCCAAAATGAGACCAATGTGTATAATAGCTCTCCTTTACCCTCAAACTTCAATTTCAAGATATCTCTTATTAAAAGTAAATGTCTCTATTTCTTTTACCCTGCTGGTCTCAGATCTGAATATGTTTCATTAATATATTAAATGGTAGTACCAGAGTTCAATGTAACTGCATTGGAAAACAATTCTTATTTGAATTTTAAAAAAGAGCTTGGAATAGGTAAAGATTTAAACTTTGCAGTGAAATGTTGGTCTCTGAGTATGATTTGGGGAATAACTCTGTTCCCACACACAAGAAAATAATCCTGCACATGATGATGACTAAGTTCTGGCAGAAAACCGTCCTTATGTTTTTTTTTTTTTCTGCCAATTTCAGATATAATTTGTTTAAGGGGTATTAAAACGGGTATTGCCATTCTTACTTCCTTGATCTCATAGCCACTGCCATAACGCTGAACTCCCGCTGTTCAAGAGTTGTGAATGATGCACCAATTATGAATTGGGCAGGCTGTCTGAGTAATGAAAAATGCAGTTCAGACAGATGTGTATCTTGCTTCAATTCTTTTATTATTTCTCCAGGTTGCAATTTTACCTCTGACTTTCATTGAATACTTAGCTCCAGCAGATGAACATTTTTTTGGCAGTACTACACATTGAACAAAAGTAGAGTAAGGATTAATTTTGGGGGTGGTTCCAAACCATAGAATTGACGGCAGACTGCCAGCCCTTCTTAATGTCTTTCCCAATGGCTCAAATCAGCAAACTTTTGGCTGTTATAGTTAAATAAATGTTGCAGTTTTCAATGGTGCCTATTACATTAAATGACATTGATGGGGAAAGAAAGCAGAAACATCATGCCATCGTGTAGGGAAAAAAAATGAGGTCCAGAAGCTTTTCCGCCAATAGTAGTCTTTTTTCTTAGTAGAAAAAGTTAGGGGGTTTTAAGGGACTGCTATTCCGATAGAAACTAACAGAATTTTTCACACACTAACATGAATTTCTATGTTAGTTCTGAAGCTGTTTCTCCTGTGGCATAAGAGAACCTGGAGATTGTGCTTTCCACACTCTATAGGTATAGAAAGCAAATAGATGCATAGAGCAGAGCCCAAAATCCTAGTTAATTATTGACTGAGCTGACAGACAGATTATTTTCAATAGTGTTAACTTCAGATAAACCTGTAAGTTATTAACACACTCCTGAGCATGTGAAGCATAATGACACAGCCCTGACTTGTATTGGGCAATGTGGATTGAATGTCTGGTATTCAAAGACATTCACACTCTATCCTTTTAACTCATCTCCTAAGTAGTCAGTGTTTTATCCTGCCCACTGCCCCCCCTTATTTTTTATAGCCACACTCACATACTATTCTTATTATTTATTCCAAAGCATGGCTAGTGTTATTCCTGGCACCTAGAAAACATAGCCCTTCTGTTAATTTCTCTTCAGTCTTCTTAGAACAATTGTCTTTACTTCACTATTTTCTCACCTCCCATTCATTGCTCAATCAACTCCAAAAGAGCTTCTGTTCCCATCACTTTATCACAACTGCTCCTGCCTGGGACTCTAAAGTCTAAGTGGCTATTTCCAAGGGGCAGTGTTCAGTCCCTAGAGCTTCCTCTCCTCTCAGACTAATATTCTTAGTCTTTCTTCTCAGCATCACCTTCTTTACTTGGACTTTAAAGGTTTGAGTACCCCAGGGCTCCTTATAGGCCCTCTCCTCATTTTACACACATAAACTAGTCAATCTCATTTGCCCTGGTGATCTCATTTACTACCTATATTCTCTCAGCTCACAGATCCACATTTCTTGATAATGTGTTTCTTTTTATTTTCAACTGCATGTAGATATCTCTACTTTGCTTCATGATAGAGATGCCACAAGAGTACAATTGTACTCATAGACTTCCTCTCCCAAACTAAACCCTCCAGCAGCATTTCTTATTCATGGAATGATGCCAACAACCTACTTGCATGAGCTAGAAATCTTGGAGAAATCCAAGCTCTTCAAATGCCACTTTTCTCTTTTCTCAATGTTCATTTTAAAACTAGAACCAATTTGATCAATTTTACTCCATAAAAATCTCCAGAATATATCTACTTCTCCTCATATGACCACCTCCACTGTAATCTAGGCCGCCGTCATCTTGTAAGAGGTGAATTAGTTTCCAAATGCTGCTATAGAAAGTTACTACAAACTTGGTAGCTTAAAATAACACAAATGTATTATCTTACAGTTCTGAAGGTCAGGAGTCCAAAATGGGTTTCAGAGGGGGCTAAATTTAAGTTCTACCTGTAAATGAAGAAACTAATAAAGCCAGAGGTAGTAAAATTGATTAATCCAGATCAATAGAATAATGTATTATTTCCTATTGCTGCTGTAACAAGTTATCACAAATTTAGTGCTGTAACAAATGAACACAAATATCTTACTATTCTGGGGGTGAGAAGTCTGATGAATTTTTAGGCTGTGTTCCTTCTAGAGGTTAGAGGAAAACAGTCTTTTTTCTTGCCCTTAATGCCTTCTAAAGGCTGTCCACATTGCTTAGCTCATGACACCCATCTTCACCTTTAAAGCCAGTAATGGCCAGTCAAGCCTTTCTTATGTTGACTTTCTCAAGTCACTCTGACACTGACTTTCTTCTGCTTCCCTCCTTTACTTTCAAGGACCCTTGTGATTAAATTAGACCCACCCAGATAATTCAAGATTTCTACTTTAAAGTCACCTGATTAACAAACTTAATTCTATTTGCAACTTTAATTTTCGTTTGCCATGTAATATAACATATTCATAGGTGTTAGGGATTAGGATGTGGACATTTGTGGGGACAGGAGGAAGTATTATTCTGCCTGCCAGGCACACTGGGCCTATTCAGTGGCCTCCTAAATTATCCCTCTGGCCTTCTGCCATCTAAGCTCCTTCCTAGACTTCTAATCATATATATATATTTTAGCAATAAAATACACATAATATAAAATTTACCATTTTATACGTATTATAAGTACGTATTGTGCAGCCATCATCACTAGCTAGTTCCAGAACACTTTCATTCTTCCAAAAGGAAATCCTATGCCTGTGAAGCAGTCACTCCCCATTTTCTCATCCCTCTAGTCCCCAGCACCTACTAATCTACTTTCAGTCTCTGTGCATTTACCTATTCTGGATATTTCATATACACAGAATCATACAATATATGATCTTTTGTGTTTGACTTCTTTCACTTAGCATAATGTTGGCAAAGTTTATCCATGTTGTAGCCCATAACAGTACTTCACTCCATTTTATGGCTGAATAATATTCCATCGTAGGGATAGACCACATTTTGCTTATCCATATTTCAGTTCGTGGTCATTTGAGTTGTTTCTGGCTTTTGGCTATTGTGAATAGTTCTAGGAACTGCTAGCCACATTTGATGTTCTTCTCTCCCATGCCCCTCACATCCCTGTCATATTGAACTGTGCTCAGCTTCTCTCTCCTCCAAACTCCCCTCTTGCTGTTCCTCCTGCCTAAAGTATTCTTCCATTCTTCTCTCTTTACCTAGTAAATGCCTACATAACTTTAAGGTCTCAGTTTAGAAATGATTTCTCCACTGAAATCTTCCTTGATCCCCAGCAGGGGCAGATCCGGGTGTGGGGCTTTTCAAAGGGCTCCTTTTAAGAAAAAGTATCCAAATTGATACTACAAAAGTGGACACAAAATATAAATTTAAAAAATAAGAACAGAAATAAAAACAAATGATTTATTTAAAAGGCTATTGTAACAAACACTACATAATCCAAGAAAATAACATACTTTTATTAGTTTACCACCTGACACATTTGCTTAATTTTTCTAAATATTTTTGGCTTAATAGTTTTTAATCACTCTTTGATTATGATATATATTTGTAACATTATTTGCTATAAGGAAAATAGAAATATGATTCAACTTTCCTCTAGTGTATTTGTTTCATAGTTTATTAATAATTTCATATAAATTTTTGAGATCATCAAATTTGAGGAAATATCAAATGTCTATTATAAGCTCTAAGACTTCTTGTACAGTGATGAAACTTAAACACTCATGGAATTGATAATTCACGTTAATCTCTTTTCTATAATGTCCTTGTTGTAGTAGAATGTTAGGAACTTTGTATTTAAATACACTGATGTCAGAATTTTGGGTCTATTTAGCAACAAATTTAAATATTTTTCCAACATGTTCACATAATTCCCTTCTCAAATGATATTATCAAACAATCTGAGAAGCTATTCATTACTTCATTTGAAAATTTTCTCTTCCTCTTAAGAAATTACTTTTGATCTATGTCAAATTTTTTTTATTATTCGCTACCTAATGTCAGAATGGTTTATATTTACTTTTATTGATCATCTCTATCATTTTGTTTCATATCTTTTTTCAATATTCTTTCAATTTTTTTCAATAACTAATATTAAAGCTAAAAGATAAAAAAGGGTTTCCTTCACAAAAAGCCACATCAGGAGTCTAACATGTTGATTTCTTTCTAAAGTATTTTCGAAGCCACTGTCCTATAACACACTGGTGTAGTACTTGAGGAAAGAGTTCACAAATGGGGAACCTGAGTTTCAGAACCGTTTCAGGTCATATGTTTTGTCAATGGTGTAACTGAGAAAAGAGGTTACATTACTCAAATTATTCTCTACTTTTGTTCTTCCCAAGGACAAATTGTCAGTGCATTAACCATCGTCATTGTCTAGAAATTTTAAACGTAAAATGCTTTTTTTTCATTCTAATGGGGCTTCTAAGATCTGAGATGTTAACTTAAAAGTACAAGCTCTCACAGTTCACAATATAAGATGATAAATTAGTTTAGAACAAGTTGTAATTTTTCAGTCTTCTTGTTTCATAAATTATATGCTATGAGAATACTGATTGAAAGCTTTCCCACAATGTGAAGCCTCAATATATTACCCACATCTAAGAGTAACTTTTAAAGATGAAAATAGACTTTTGAATATGAGTGTTAAGTAAAAAAAAATTAAGGGATATCTGGAATATCTTTTTTTTCATGATTTTAGTTTTTAATGCTTTGAAAAATTATTTTTAAGGTTATTTGAAAATTTGAGTTCTTTAATTTTTTCAGTTAAAGAAATAATCACTAAATTTCAGAAGAGAAAATCTTATTTATTGAAAACAATAAAGCAAAGACAATTGTAAGTAAATATTACACTGGAATTTTTTCAAATGTACATTTGTTATAATGTGGTTGCTTTGTTAACATAAAAATAGAATGGAGGAGGAGGGAGACAGAGACAGAAACAGAAAGAGTCAGAGAGACAGAAAGATGCAACATATATTCTACATACATAGGTTTCTACTCAGACGAGTACTGTTGATCCTTGATGGGTCCTCATGGGTTTTTAAATAAATATTATTAACTGTTAAATTATTTACTGATATTTGGGGTAAATTTTCTTAGAAATTATAGAAAGAGAAAGGATTCATTGAAATTCTTGGCATGTATTTTCTGAGAGACTCCATTAGCACAAAGGAGCTCACGGACACTTTGTCCAGGCAGTAATTGGCCCATAGCAGGTTCTCAAGAACAGCTCAATAAGTAGATAAATATTACATCTGTCCTCTCTCCATGCCAAGTATATTTTCAGTTATGACTAAACACACACATACACACAGAGTCACACACACTCGCACAGAGGGACTTGCCACCTCTAGAAGGAACTCACTTTCCTCTTGGACAGTTTTAGCTGTTAGAATTCTTTTTATATATAACTTGAGAAACCTGATATTTATTTAGTATCTACAGGGTGCCATTTACTTTACATACATTATCTACCGTATCATTATTATAAGCCAATGGAATAAATAGAATTGCCTAACTTTTCAATTAAAATCCTGAGTTCCGTGGTAACTATGGTTATTGTATACTTGGTAAATTTTCATTATTCCATTCTTCTGGTGACAGGCCTCGCCTGTCTGGAAACAGGAATGTCCTTCTGTGGTCACAGAGACTAGGTGATTGGATAGGAAAGGGAGGTGGTCCATCTTTGGAAATTTCTTTTTAAAATTTTGAGATGAGATCTCTCTCTTTATAACTTTTACCAGTTAACATTTGTTCAAGCCCCTGGGATCAAAGCTAAAAAATCTAAACTTTCTTATCCATTTAAGTGTGAGAGGACAACTATTGTGGCCTCTTGGACACTTTTTCTTCCTTCAACTATTACTATGATATTTCCATTAGTCTAAAGTTTAGTCTTCACTCAAGAGTATATTAATTATATTGGAATAAGATAGTTTTTTTTTCCCATGAAAATAGCCAAAAGCAAACATGTAATAAAGACAGCCAAGCTAAATTTCATGGAAACTCATTTTTCCTTCTTTTCTATGGGAAGTGCAAACAACCCCACCACCATGTTTTAAGAAATTTTGAGACTGTAGGAAATTATATCATATATACATATCTACATCTCTTTATAGGGTCACATAATATTTTAATTGCTCAGAGCTGGCTGGTATACAGGTCAGATGCCTCTGCCTAGCATTTGTATTATTGTGGAGTGATTTTGAAGTTCTCAGTCTAAAGAGATTGATCTGCATTGTAGAACATTCTCAGACTTCAGAAAAGGTTTATACATATGTTCTGAACACTTGAAAAGACCCTGAAGTAAATTGCCATTGAATTCATTTAGATCACTATGAAAAGTCCATGAATAAAAGGAGG
Source organism: Eidolon dupreanum (assembly GCA_028627145.1). Classification (NCBI taxonomy): domain Eukaryota; kingdom Metazoa; phylum Chordata; class Mammalia; order Chiroptera; family Pteropodidae; genus Eidolon; species Eidolon dupreanum. The sequence continues at coordinate 58,924,966 of CM053501.1, read as the reverse complement.
GCTGAGTTCCAATTCAATTAAAATGAATTTCACTAAGCCAAGAAATCATGTTATTAGATAATCACTAATTGTTCATCAGTGGCAATTAGATTAAAAATAAAGCAATATGTTTTATATACTCATGTGTGAGTAGAATATTGCTTTCATGAAAGTGATCAGTTTCACAGGTATATGCAGAAAGTATCATGAAAATGCAAGAAATGTCATGGACATGCTCTGAATTTCTTTCTTTTCCTTTTTTTCTATTTTTAGGTTAAAATAGAGCTATATATTGGGGCCATCAGACGCAGTAACCAGATTAAATAATTTGTCTGTAATTTCACTAATAGGTCTTTACAAGACTTGGTGGAAACTTCACAATGCTTAGCACTCACAGAGGATGAGCTAGCTGTCACAAATGTGCAAAAAAACCTTTCTTGAATGCTTACTTAGTGAAGAAAGTTTCTTCCTCTTTTCTAATCATGATATATGTGCACTTTATGGGGCTCCAGGCCAATGGGGTCTAGGTAGAAACATTTGGCTTGGGGTAACTCCCTTTCCTCCTCACTTAGTTAGGCCCTTAGCAAATGCTGCAGGGGGAAGAAAGCCCTGTATGCAGCCTGGGGAAAGAGGAAAGCCCCCTTTTCTGGTAGCTGTTCAAATTGGATAAGGCCAACTTTTTTCTCCAAAAATAGGCCAGGATATAGAGGAGTTTATTTCTCCTTCACATTTAGAAGATGTTACCTTTTCTCTCTTAGCTTCTTAGCCCTGTAAAATCTAGCACTTTCCAATGAGAACCTTAATAACTATGATGAAAAGCTTTCCTTGAGTCGACATCATTTAGGGATCATGTGAATATACTTTCTCAGTGTGGCTGTGGTCCAGAAGTTCCCTTGTGGCTCTTGGGCAATCTATCCATGATTATATTGGAAGATGATGGGTGAACTGGATAACCACAGATAGTGTTTTGCTGTTAATTCTGCAGAGAGACTCTGAGAGGCTGTACATCTATCTCACAATTACCTTAAAATGCTGCCCAGTGTAATGATGTGTTGGGAAATGGAAAATGCTGAAGGGATCATTTAACAATCATATCCTGATAGTGTTCTCTCAGTAGATTACAGGTTATTTCCTCCTCTTTATAGTAATATATAGAAGTAAACATAATGAGTTTTCACAGCAACAGCAAATTCATATTCAGATGAGAACAGGTCCTTTTCAACTTTAAACAACTAGAGAAATTACCTGAAAAGAGACCTCTTTAAAATGTCTTGGAGGTTTTCATGACTAAACCCCAAGAAGATATACATTCTAGCTATCTTCACAGATACAGTTTTTGAGTGTGTCAATGCACACAAGTGTATATGCATTAACCTATAAATTATGCATTGCTTTCATTATTTGGCACAATTTCCTCATAATTATCTTGGAGAAGAAGAGAATGACATAAATGTGTGAATTTAATACTTATTCTTCTTTCAAGGCAGTCCATTTCGATTAGAGCTTGCTTCATTATTCAAGCCTTCGTTGAAGTCTGAAAAATCTATAACTTTTAAGGAGGCCAAGCTGAAGTCTTAACTTGTTTGAAAATGGATGTCTCCCAGATTTCATCTTAGGTTTTTTAAAAAAGAGATTGATGTTAGAAAACTTTAAAAATGTTTACATTTAAATAGGTATATAGTTCTATTTATGGTATGTGAATTAGTGATGTATTTGAATTGAGTTTTGCCTAAAATATGAGTGTGACTACTATTAGATAAGTAATTTTATTATTTTTAATCACTAATATGAAATTAAATGTGTGGTTAGATACCTAACCCAATTTTCCTCTTAATTTAAATCATTTTTTAAAACAATAAACCATGACAAGTAGTTTTATTTTCCTTAAATATCATTTTAGAATGTTTTTCCTTTTCCTGAAACTTGATCAAATGTACTGTGAAAAACTTCTAAATAGCTCTCCTCCTTGAAATTTAGATAAAGGCCATAGAGATTTCCTTCTACATTTGCTGTTATAATTTTGTACTCAAATCCCACAGACCACAGTATTTACTAAATCAGGTCCTCAGAATAATCGGTTGTTTACCATGGCATGTAAATATGATTTCCATAGTTAATAGGTACAATTTACTGAAGGGAACCACAGTTTATCCAGTGCAGCAGAGTTACAAGGAATACTGTATGTCACATGAAGAAAAGTTTCTCACTAGATTATTAGGTTTTTGTAATTTTTTTTCTGGATAGTGGATGAGGATAATTAGTGGGCTGGAAAAGGATTGCAAGTTCAATAGAATAAATTGTGTGTAAATAGCCAAAACATACTATTTGGGTTGCCAAATGCTTATAGGATTTATTATTAATTTTAATAATAATAAACTATTATATTAAACCATTTATTATTATTAAACCATATTATTAATAAACCATTATTAATAAACTAAGAACTTGTCAGCCTTCTAAATAAAGTGGCAATGTTTTTAAACACATGGGTCATACATATATGTATTGATATAAACTACATATGTATTGATGTAAAGTTACATAGTGGAATTTCAAGTTTGTTTATTTCTCTTGTCTTCCAATTAGATGATGATGACAATGGTGGTGGTGGTGAATGTCAACAGGTATTGAACACATACTATGTGTCAGTTACTGTATAAGGGCTCTACATGCATTATCAATATATTTATTCCTCTTCAATCTATTTTTTTGTCTCATTTATAGATGGGACATCTGACTTGGTTGCAATTTGCGCAGAAAAGAATAAGATCTTTGCACTCTTTCTGAATGCCTAGTATCTGTCTCCCTTCCCTTTAATTTTACTTGTCCAAACATGAGAACACTTCCTAAGGCTTTCTTCAAAATACTCCTTGGTTTGCTCTTTTTATTCCCTCTTCTTGGAAGTTCATTCACTCCTGAAGTCCACTGCCCAGGTAAACTGCATCACACAGTCCTGAATGCTGTTCCACTCTTTTTCTACCTCCCATACCCAGCCCAACAGCAGTGCTGGCCCTTCCACCTAAAAAATAGAAGTTTTTTTTACTAGGACATGACCATTACTCAGCTTAACTGGATTGTTACCATAGGGAAATGTTATCATAGTCTTGGTTTTTAAATAAGAAAATAGAAATCTAGGTTTTTATACAAAATCTCTGATGCTGAAATGATTTAAGTTTTTGGAAAAAAATTGAAACTCCTCCCCACTCCAAAAAAATATGCCCTCAAACATATCTAAACTATAAGTTTGAAATTTCCGTTTTGACTATAACCAGTGTTTAGTTCATTGTTTACAACATAGGTATTAAAAAGCAACTGCTACTTTTATAATTAGAAAACATCAATCCCAAATTACAAACCTCAAAAATTTTAAAGAAAAGCCACAAAACATTATAAAAGCCATTGACTCCAATAATTAAGAAATTAATTTAAGAACAATATAAATGTCTATTATAAGGTTTTTTATTTTCTTATTCTGTTTCTCCAATCATATTTCTTGTTCTTTTAGGAACATTCTTTAGAAACACTAAACATTTAGTTAAGAAGACAAAGGCAATAATGTTAATAGGAAAAGCAAAGAGAATCAAAGATTCAGCAATTATTATTTCATTTGATATCTGTCCACTCAGAAAATTTTTGAAATAAATCTTAGCAAATGTTCATAGGCATATTAATTTGTTCCTGTGACCTTCAGCATCCCTTCTGTCAAGTGACAGTCTCACCTGCTCCTGGTATCTTTTAATCTTTCCTTTGATCACATCCACAATGCCTCAAAATAACAGTAATAATTATATAGAGAGGGAGGTATCATTAATTTTTATCACGACTCTAACTCAGAGCCTGCTGTCTTTGAGCCTATTGGAGTTCTTTTAAGCTCCCATGTCTGTGACCAGGAAGGCAAATATAAGTATGTGATATTTACCTTCTGTCTTAGTTAGCTTGGGCTGTTAGAACAGAATACCATAGATGGGGTGGCTTAGAGAGCAAACATTGATTTCTCACAGTTTTGGAGGTTGGAAGTCTGAGATCAAGGTCCTAGCATGGTCAGGTTCTTGGTGAGCATCCTATTTCTGGTTCACAGGATGCTCTTTCGTGCTGTGTGTTCACATGGCAGAGGGAGCTTTGGTCCCTTCATCCCCTTTTAAGGGCACCAGTCTCATCACTGGGGCTCTACTGCAGTGACCTTATCCAAATCCAATATCTCCCCAAGGACCCAACTCCCAATACTGTGGTTAGGGCTTTAACATATGAAATAGTGAAGGAAGACACAAACATTCAGTCCATAGCACTTTCTATTGGAAAGTAGAGAGACATTAAATTTAATTGCAGTGTGAATTTGGGCAAGTTTCTCAACTTCTCTGTATCTGTTTCCTCATCTCTAGAATGGGGACAATAATATTACTTATGCTATATGTTTGTTATGAGTACTGAAGAACTTAATCCATGTAAAACACCCCTAGAATAGTGGCTGACACGGGTTAGGGTTTATTAAGTGTTGGCTATTACCCACAGACCATAGAGAAAGAATACATTCTCCCAACTAGATACCACATATCAGTGATGGCATCTCCCTTGGTCTTTTGTGTGTAACTTAGGGCAGCCAAATATCTTAGGTCATGGCAAAATATTGCTCTTGGTGGAAACTTCTAAATCAATGTTTGCAGTCTGGGTGGGACTGAGGAAGAGTTCTGTGTTTCACTGGCCTGTTTGAGTTTACACTCACACTTATGAGCCCTTAGCTCTTTCTCTCTGGCCCTTATCCAAGTCTGTATGTAGAACAGGTAGGCGGGAGTTGCTCATGGAGAGAGAATGAATTCAGGGCAATCATGAGAGGAGCATGGGCGTGAGTCTTTGGGTTGCAACATGGTCAGATATTCAGGCTGCCACTTTAGGGCCTCAGTGCAGATTGTATACTTTCTCCGCATACCCAAGGAAAGGTAAGAGGAGGGCATGAGAAGAAGAGCTGGATGGTAGAGGAGAAAACACAAGTTTAGCATTTCTCATCAGAAGACTTTCTTCCAGTGAAAAATCCAGCAAGGCCACTCTTCATGTTAGAATGTTCCATTAGCACCTAGACAACAAAAATGGTGCTACTGATTTTTAACGTCTTTGTTATCTTTGGCAATTGAATTTTTTTTGTCATTTACCATAGCAGTTCTTTAATAAGTGTACCTCTGATTTTTAAAGCTTGAATGGAAATGAAGTATATTTAAAGGGACATGGACACCGATCTTTAAAAATTTTCCATAAGAGACCGTTTGAAAAATAATGAATACCAGAAAAGTATTCTCTAAAACTTTAAACTTGTAAAGAAATATGCTAATCGATGTCATTTCTGATGTGTTTCAGTAGGTTTACAGATTTTACACAGTATGTTCATTGTCCTTGTCTCTCAGATAGAAATAATAGAATTGAAGAATTTTTGGTTTTATTTTCCACTTTCCAAGTAGATAACATTGAGGGAAATATAATCTGGAATTAAAACTGCATGTCACAGTTCAAAATGACTGGTTAAATTGTCTTAGGTTTAGAAAGAGGTCGAGGAGAGGAGACATTGTTCCTTTTCTTATAGTCTGAGATGATGAGGCCTAATGCGGAAAGAAGAGCACATTGTTGTGAAAATGAAGCTTTGGACTATGGAAGTGTCCCAAATCAAAGACTAAGAAGATGGGACAACTAAGGCAATACCAAATACTGCACTGAAACCTATAGTGGAAGGAAAAAAATGCTGTAAAAGACATTAATGGATCAATTGAGAAAGTGGAATAAGGATAGTAGATTAGGTAAAAGGATTATATTAATAATATATAATTATATTACAGTTTACAACTGTACTGTGATTATGTAAGAACATACACTTATTCTTAGGAAATACACGTTGAAGCTTTTAGAGGTAAAGACTCATGGTGTATGCAACTTATTTTCAAATGATGTAGAAAAATGTATATATTTTATACATAATATGGTATTATATAAATACACACACACACACACACACATATATGAGATACAAATTTGCACACATACATACACATACACAGAGTTTTAATTCGTCTGGGCTGCTATAACAAAAACACTATGAACTGGTGACATAAACAACAAACACTTTTTTCCTCACAGTTCTGGAGATTGGGAAGTCCAAGATGATGACACTGGCAGATTTGGCTTCCCGTAAGAACCATCTTTCCACTGTAATCTAATATGGTAAAAGAGGCAAGGGAGTTTTCTCAGGCCTCTTTTATAAGGACACAAATCCCATTTTTGAGGGTTCTGCCCTCATGACCTAATCACCTTCCAAAGGCCATATCTCCTAATAACCATCACCTTGGGGATTTGGATTTTAACATAGGAATTTTGTGGGCACACAAACATTCAAACACAGTGTGTGGATGTGTAGAAAGAGAGTGAGAGAGAATAAATAATAAAGCAAATGATACAAAATGTTGTCAATAAGTGAATCTGGCTAAAAGATATTACAAGTGTTCTTTGTACTATTTTTATTCTTGAAACTTTTCTGTGTTAAAAGTAGTTCCAAATAAAAGGTAAAAAAATAAATAAAAATTCAGTGTCAATCAAAAATGATGGCTTTCTAATTTCAGCATCCCATTAGTTGGATGGCCTTGGGGGTGGCACAGTGTACTTCATAATGCAAATTGCTTAAGAAAATGCTACAGGTAGAAAGCAAACTTCAATTAACAGTATAAAGGAGGGCCCTTTGAACAAGTAAAGCATTTGGGTGGTGTTTATAAATTGGCAAGAACCGCCCTGTGGTACAGAAACTTAACAAACTTGAATGTGAGCCAGTGTGGTCTCTACACAGAGGGGCTGCCCGTGCAGGCACTATGGGTCTTCTCAGTTGTCTGTGGTAAGCCTAAGGCAGAGACTGGGTTGACTCTCTTTACATAAGAGAGGAAAGAGAAAGGGAAAGGAACAGAGAGGAAAGCTAAGAGAGAAAGAAGAGTTATATTAATAGCTACTATTCACAGAGTGCTTACTGTGTGCTGGCTTTGTTTTTTCATTCTTTTACTCTCATTTCATTCCCTCCTCCCTCCCCAACTAAGCCTGTGAGGTTAGTATTATTATGTCCAATAAACAGATGAAGAACCTAGGTTAGTCTGTACAGGTTAGTCTGCAGCAGAGCTAATATTTAAACTGAAATCTGCCTGATCTCAAAGCCATTAACACTACACTATATGGTCCCCCCAGTGTCTCATGGGGAAGGAGAATTGCCCCAACAGTTCCCTCCAAGGCCTGTTGGCAGCTTCTGGGCTGGGCCATAGATGTCAAGATGTTAAGAACATCCCCCTTGACTTTGGCTGTTTCAGCCTTAAGATTACTTGAAGTCAATAAAGAATTGTTGGCGGATCCCAGGGAGTAGTTTCTTAGATTGCCTAGCACCTAATGCCAAGAGAAGCAATTTCATTCTCATGTGGCTCCATATAGTTCCAACTCCTTTTCCTCCTTTGCTATGCAGACACGCACTGTGGAGTGTAAAAAGTGATCTGAGGGCCAAATACTACAGTATGGGTGGAAAAGTCTTTCATCATGCAGAAGCAGCTGTGGAGTTCTTGGTGTTATTCTTTTGTTTCTATCTGTTAAAGAAGCCAAGTGAAAATGTACTCAACAGATTATAGGCAATTTGTTTAAGGAACTGCATGGATAGTAGGTTCTCAGAGAGAGCCAATGATTCTCATTTTTGGGTGGAGATCTTCAGCATTCAGGTTCTATTTTTCCTGCTCTCCAACAAAAAAACAAATTATGGTTCAACCCTGCTTATGAGTTCATTTCTCTTTTTCAAGGACAAGGAATTCCTAAGTTTAAGAGGATAATTATTTTTAAGACATTACCAATTCTGCTGTATTTCAAGACTAAATGCAAAGCTCATCACGCTCAAAGTGCAGGCTGAGAAAGAGAATTGGCCAAACCAGCTGTTACAGTAGATGTGCTTGCTAAAAATTGTCATGCTTTCAAGAGCAGTTAGAACTTTCCTCATCTTAGTTTTTTTTGTTTCTGTTCCATTGCTAGATTTTAGATCCTCATATATAGATAATATACTTCATATATCTAAATGATAAATGTCCCCCCAAACCAAATGGTCATTATTATTAATCCCCAGTGTACATAAACTCTAATAAGTTTGTTTTTGTGTTTTGTTTGTTGGGTATTTATTTGTTCGTTTACTCATTATTTATATTTATTACTGTTAGTGGCAAAGATTAAGCAGTACTGTTAATTAATTAATTTTTAAAATTGACCGAACATTTATTCTGGGTCAGATTTGATGACAATAAGACATAGTCTCTGCCCTCAAGATTCCTGTGGTCCGAAGGAAGAATCAGGGAAGTGAACAAATGCCATGCGCTGCAGTAACTAGTTATGGCCTTTGCCCTTGAGCTTGGCTACTCCTTCTGCTTCATCCCAGCAAAAGTGTCTGCTTCACATGAAAGGACACAGCCAAAGGCAGACCCTCCCTGCAGAAGTGTGCTTCTCATAGGAAGGGAATTGAGAGGGGGTCTGGGGCCAGAGGAGGAAACTGACTTGACACAGACACGTTCTTCCAGGCTTGTGGTAAGGTGTGGACGCAGGAGCCAAAAGGCAGACAGTGACTTCCACAGAACAGAGACTCTTTTCCTTGTCTGGAGCAGCAAAGCTGCTGGAGAGAGCTTTCAGTCAAATTGATGTATAGGTGGAACATTGTCACATCCACCTTCAGCCAATTAAATAGGGTAAGAAGGACAAAGGATACCTCTGGGAATTTTATGATTCAGATTTTTTCTCTGTTCATTGAGTGCAGAAAAAAATTGGTGATGAAAGGAGAAACATAGTTCTTGGGATATAATTTTTATCTGCAGAGCTAGCATAACTAATTTATAGAGAAGAGTAAAATACAGCCAGTTTTTGCCTCCAAAAACGCCTAACTTGTTCAATAAAGTGAAGAGTGATTTTCTACATATTTATTCTGGGTGAAAAAGTATTATTTAGAACACAGGCTAGAACTCTTTCATATAGGTCTCTATTTGATACATTTGCAGAAATGTGGTTGTTGATGTATGGGTCATCAGCCAAGCAGAGGTTGTATTTGGCTTCCTAAAAGGTGGTCGAGTGTGCAGATGAGTGAAGGAAATTTTAAGTCATATTTTTGGTTATTTTAAATTTAATTGATGGAATCATGAACTGAATTCAAAGACTATTTAAGCCAACATTTTCTGAGAAATTCACCAGATGTTACGTGGTTATATGTGAGTACACCTGAAAAGGATTTTAAACACTAAAGTTTGAATTGAAAACTATTCTTTAACATTTCTAATTTTTCTTAAAAAGACTCTTAAGACTGAAGAATAATAATGTTTAGGAGGTTGAACTTACCAAGGCTCAGTCAGTGAAGCCAGATACACATGAAGCCCCAAATCAATTTCTGCCTGGTGGGGTCTTAGAATTGTCTTAATGAAAGCAAAAATTGTCCGTAACTGCAAATGGAAGTAGTCATTAAGACGCGCATAATCACCACCAAAATAGGCCACTTTTTAACTTAAATGTGTTTCATGATTGGACACTATAATAAACCAGAACTGAACAACAGCAAGATCTCTTAAATTTACCAGATAGTTCACTTCTGAGAAACTCCTTGCCTTCTCCATTTTCTCACACTCTAATACCTGATATGGGGAATATTACAGAAAACAATGAAGTAAAACTTGGGACACCAGACTTGATTATGTATGGGGAGTAAGGTGTGATTGCCAAAGATTGCAGGTTTGTAATTTCCCTGAATAGTCTTGTGCTATCAGCCAGAGTTACTAGGATATATTTGCATCCATGAGAGTACAGGTGAGAAAAAACTTTACCTGTATTCACCTTAGGTTTTCAGCTTGGGCCCTTTAATAAAAAGACAGAGTAACAAGAGAAAAAAGTTTATTAACTTGTGCAACAAGCATCACCAGGGAGAAATCTAAACCACAAGTAACTCAAAATGGTGGCTTCAAATTCCAGTTTACATAGCATTTTTAACAGCAACAACAAAAAGATAAGTTTGTAGAGAAAAGACAGAAAAAAGGAAAACAGTTTTAAGCTTCCAAGGATGAGAAACTGTGGGAAGGTAAATATACAGGAGGAAACTAATGGAGTAAGATTTGTTGGCTGGTTGCTCTAGCATCTCCAGGCTGATAAGTTTGTCTCTGGTAAAATGAAAATTTGTATCCTGCATTTAGGCAGAAAAGAGGGAGTTTTTTGTTTGTTTTTGTTTTGTTTGCTGCTTCTTAATTGCCTTTAGCTCAAAATATTTCTTATGTCAAAGAGGGATATGTAGGGGTGACATATTCTGATTTCCTTCAAGGGTCACTTAACAAAGAACTTTCCTGGCCAAAGTGTGTCTTTAGCACTCCTCAAGGTGTCCTCTTTCTTCTGACTAGCAACCATGAGCTTTTTCTCAACAGTAGAAAATGGTCTCATGCCTCTTTTATAACTTTTTATTTTTAAATCATATTGTACTTACAGAAGATTTACAAAAATAGTCAGTCTCTGCCCTTAATCCAGCTTTCCCTAATATTAGCCATTCTATGTAATGCTATCTTACTGTGATTTGAATTTACACTTCTCTAATGTCTACTGATGTTGAGAATCCTTTCCTATGCTTATTTATCATCCATATGTTTTCTTTGGCAAAACATCTGTTCAGAAATGTGTCTGTTTCAAAAATTCGGTTTTGTGTTTTCTTTTTATTGAGTTTGATTGTTTTTATATATTCTAGATATTAGTTAATTGTCATGTACATAATTTGCAGATATTTTTCCAAGTCTTTGGTGGTCTTTATTTTTTTTTGTATATCCAAGTTGCGGTCTGATATCATAGACCTCTTGCTTGATGAACTTCCTTTAACATTTCTTGTAGAGTAGATCCGCAGGCAATGAATTCTACCAGTTTTTATCTGTTTGAGAGATGCTTTTCTCCTTCAGTTTGAAACTTATTTTCACAGGTTATAGGATTCTGGCTTGGTGGTCCCATCTCACCCCCTTGCCAGCCTTCCACATCATCACTTCAAAGATATCTCTCATTGTCTTCTGGTTTACTTATTTCTGATGAGAAATATATTTTCATATTTATCTTTCTTTTTTTTTCCTAGTTGTTTTCAACATTTTACATTTGTCTTTTTTTTCAATAGTTTGCATATGCTATTTGAAGGGTGTGTGTGTGTGTGTGTGTGTGTGTGTGTGTGTGTGTGTGTGCATGTTGGCATTTATCCTGATTGGTTTTCTCTGAGCATCTTGGATCTGTTTTTGGTATCTGCCATTAATTTTGGAAAGTTCTTGACCATTTTTTTTCAAATATTCCTTCTGCCCCATCCTCACTTCTCTTTTTGGGATTGCAATTATGTTTATGTTATAAATATTTGATAGTGTGCCACAGCTCTTGAATATTTTGGTTTATTTTTCACTCTTTTTTCTCTTTGTGTTTCAATGTGAGTCATTTCCATTAACTTCTCTTTAAGTGAACTGATGCTTTTATTGGTAGAGTTAAGTGTGCTGGTGAGCCTGCCAAAGTCATTGTTTAGCTTCGTTACTGTGCTTTTCATTTTTAGCATCTTTCTTTGAGTCTTTCTCTCTCCAATGTAATTACTCATTTGATCTTGTATGTTACCTACTTTTTTCTTTAGAGACTTTAGCATATTAATCATCATTATTTTAAAACTCCCTGTCAGATGATTCTCACATCTGTCATAGCTAAGTCTGGTTCTGATGATTACTTTGCTTTGTGTCTTCTTTCTTTCCTTTGTATAGACTTCATAATTTTTTTGAAAGCTAGATATCTTGTACAGGACAGGAAAGACTGGGATAAAAACTTTTGATGCCTGGAAATAGACACATCTTCCTTTCGTTAGTTTTTTAGTGTGGGATTGGAGTTAATCTAGTGAGTAGCGGGACTGGCTTCAAGGTTTGTTATTAGTATGGCTCCCCTCAATGTTCCACAGGCTTCAGAGTTCTTAGGGATGCCTTGTGTTTAATGTGGGAGTTAGTTTGGAGAGCAATGTCTGTTTGGCCTTGCATTTTAAGTCTGGCCTTTCTCCTTTAAGGGAGATTAAGATTTTGTTTAGTAGGGGAGACTGGGGAAACAGATGAGGTATCCTGCTTCTCTCACATCGCTATTTTCCTCTTCCAGGTTTGCATTAAAATTGATATTTGTTAAGACTTTTTCTTTTTTTTTTTTTTGTGGGCACCTGATGTTTTTAGAGAAAAAGAGACTGAGGGAATGGATGCTCCTAATTTTTGTGGTTCCCATAACACTCATGCTGTTCTCCCAGTTCTACCCTGGCTTTCACCAACTCATCAGTTATTCTAGCTGATATCATAATGGTGTTCAGTTGCTTTTAACTCAAATGAGTGCTTACATCTCCCTCTCCCAATAGATGAATTTTCTTCTCAAATTTTGAGCCAGTTGTTTGTTCTACAACTTCAGTTTTCTGATGTGTTCACAAAATGTCATGAATTTGAAGATAGTTTAGCTCTTTGTCATTGTAAAGCTGGATGTGATATTGCTTCCAGCTAAGCTTGCTAGATAAAATATAAGACTCCTGGTTAAATTTGAATTTCAGATAAACAATGAATAATTTTTTAGTGTAAGTATATCCTATGCAAAATTTTAATTTAACTGGGTGTTCTCTAATTTTTATTTACTACCCTACTTTGAACTTCGTTTCCTGGTGCAGAAGTATAATTTTCGTGTGCGTGCCTGTATGTGTGTGTGTGTGTGTGTGTGTGAAGTTCCACCATAAGCAAGTTCCATGTTTGAAGAATATTTTAAAACAAAAAAGTTTAAAAAATGGAGCTGAAATATAATAATAACACAAAGGAATCAAGTAATGGTGACATTTGTGGTATCAATGGAGAAATTTTTTACTTATATTTTATTTTTTATCTCTCTACTACCCTTCCAATTATACCCTATAAGCTAGACTAAAATTTGGGTTTAACGAAGTTTTTTTTTTTTCATTTATTCATTAATAATGTGATTTTTCTTATTTTGGGATCGTGGAGTTCTGTGAGAAGCTGTTGATAGCTATGGATGCTCTCCTGAGAATAAGTGGTATAACACTTATCACTTATGATTTCAGAGGTTCTTATACCTTGTAAAGATTTTATACAATACCTTAGATGAGGTCAAGAGGAAAGAAATATTCAAAGTTATCTTACCTTATCAATGTCATGTCAGACATATCGGGTTGGGTTATGCATTATGGAATGTATGACAGCATACTGATTATTGTGACACTGGAACATATCTGTCTGGGCCAAAGTGATACTTATTTTAAAAATAGTTTTATTTAGTCATTATCTGCATAAGCCAATCACCCATTTGCATTTTTATTTATTTTCATGTTTGACACAGTTTTCCATTATACACAGCAGCATTTTTCTTGAACTTTCAAAGTACAGCAGACACACTGTGAAGGTTGACTTGGATGATCCATCAGTGTAGACAGGTCCTTATTATTTTCATTTGTGTTTTCTGTTATTGAAGCTTTTCAAAGTTATGTGCCTATTTCCATATGTACCACAAAAACATCTCTTTTCTTTTCATATATTTTAATGAACTAAAATATAGTGTTTGAATCATTAAGACAAAGGATGTCAAAGAAACAAAAAGATCAACCTCACTCCATAGTCCTTTAAGTTTCTCATTCTAGACTGTGCATTGGAAAAATACAGCTGGCAGACTGGCCTTGTTTTTATAAATAAAGTTTTATTAGAACACAACCACACTCATTTGTTTATGTATTGTCTCTAACCATTTTTACTCTATAAGGGCAGAGCTGAGCAGTCTTGACAAAGACTGTATTGCTCAGAAGCCATATTTAGTATCTGGCCCTTTAAGAAAGATTTTAATGTGTTAGACAAAGGACAAAGAATGAGAAAAGAACAAATTTATACAAGACCGCAAGCTGTTGTGTGACTCATTTAGTTTCCACAGCAAGATTGTTGTTGTGTGAAAATTGCTTATTTATACTTAAATTCTTTAGAAGGCCCCAAGTTGCCCTGAGAGGCTCAGAGGCAATTTCAATAGCCTCTTTAGGCTAGTTTGGAAAATATCCCCAATTCTCCCTTCTGCTTTCATTCCTCATTAGTATTGGGATAAAGACCAAGTAGAGTCGAAAGCCAATCAACTTGGTTTTGGGGATAAAAACTAAGCAGAGTTGAGAGAAAATTAGAAGTTTTATCTCAGCATGAGATCAGTAAAGGAAAGAGAGAGCTATGTAATCCAAGAATAAATACATTTTATTTAGGAGTCTCTTTTATTGTTCCTGGAAATTTTGCCAATGATTTTCAATGAAAACTAATTTTCTTTCTAAATTAGGAAATGCTGAGAGAGGCATTACATTTTTCTTTTTAAAAAATAGATCTGTGGAATTTCTTGAAAGGTCAGTTGGAAAATGCTCTCTCACACCCAGACACACACACACACACACACACACACACACACACACACACACACAGCTTTTCCAAAAAAAAAAAAAACAATTTGGATTCTAGGGCAAAAACCATGGGGTTAGGATATGGGATTTGACCTTGTTTCTGCAGAGTGCTTTCAAGTGTTATACAAACTACAGGAAGCAGTATTGTTTGTGAAGCATTCTGAGATGGCTAGATGTTTTGGGGTCCAGATGCAGTTGTCCAGAGATCTGATTCTAGCAATAATCAGAGGTATTCTTTTACTCATATTTCCATAAAAAGAACAAAAGAGTTAACTGGGAGCCAAAGCCACACTATGAAATTAACCTAAATATATTCGATATGGTCCTCAATTAGTTTACAAAATGATCTGACGCACTACAAACATGTCAAGTTGGGCCACTACATTTTGATACAAGTGTATAGTGCATTTGAGTTATGACTGAGAGTACATGCTATTATGACAATGTCTGTCAGAGAGAATGTTGGACTGAATGGAGTTTGAGCTTGTGAGGTGGGAAACGCTATGAGTTGAGTAGGAGATAAGAGACATGGTGTAGTATTAAGCCAAAGAAAGAGTGTTTACTGGAAGATGGTATATAGTGAATTTGCTCCTTCAATATATAAGAACCATCGGTATCTTAGCAACAACATGACCTCATAATACCATGCTAAAAGGAGACAAAGTATCTTAGCTTGAGTTTGTAGTCCTCAACCAAAAACAGCCTTAGACAAGGGCTTGAGCGCAGGTAGTTGGATTGCAAAGTAACCTCTCTAAGAAGAGGAGAGAAAGCCAATGAAGGATGCATAATTATATCGGTCACTGCTGTGAGAAACTGGTGCTCAGTTGCACTGGGGCCTTCTGAGGATCTGTGTAGACTATCAGAATTGTCCATCAATTGTCTTCTGTGCATCAGAAGAGGGAAGATGTTTTTATTGCACTAGTCAAGAGTTGCACCACGAGGGGTAACTTCCTGCACTTCCAGGTTATATGTGTGTAAGGCTGAGTAAGTTCCCAAAGGAGTCTCATACCTGTAGTGTCAGAAGGCTTAGTGCACGAAGAGTATAGCTAAGGTAAGCTGCTGTCAGCTTACACCTGTGAGAAGGCAGTTGCCATAGCAACATTGGAATCAAAGTATACTAGGGTATTAGGCAGGAAGTAAAAGTGTGTATTAGAGTTATATATAACGCTGTGTAACAAACTACTCCAAAATTTAATAGCTTGAAGCAACAGTATTTATTATCTTCATTTTCATAGGTTAGGAATCCAGGTGTCTTTTAGCTCAGTCCTTTTCTTCTCTCATAGGCTATAGTCAGTGGCTTGGCTATAGTCATCTGAAAGCTCAATTTGGGCAAGATCTGCTTCTAAGCTCATTCACGTGGCTGTTGGTAGGATTCAGTTTCTTGCAGGCTGTGATATGGTAAAGTGGAGCATTACAACACATGTAGTTATAGGAATAAAGAATTCCTCTCTTCATTTCTACTTCCTTAATCTCTTAGTTTTGTCAGTCCAGTTGTTGCTAAAAATAGTCTCAAAGACATTTTTATTGTAAGTCATAATGAGGAGAAATGAGATCTAATCTCACTCTCTAAATATGGTATTATAATACCATGAATATAAATACTGCCTCTTATATTGAAAATATGATGAAATTTTTCTCTTCTTATAACTTTGAGTATAATAAGTCTAGCCAGAGATTTTTCTTTTTGATTTACCCAGTTTCCCCTCAGTTCTTGCCCCTAGAGAAACAACCATCTCAGTCCAGACTGCCTCTAGGATTCTAGCAACAGAAGGGCTGTGCTGTCATTTGGCTCTCCAGGATAAACAAAAACAAAAACAAAAATACAAAAACAAAAACAAAAACGGCAATTATCAGGGACAAAGAAGATAGAGAATTCAGAAACCATCGATGAGGTCTGAACAATCTTCATCCCTGACTTCCACCCCGTGATCAGTTCACCTTTCCAAAGCAAATGTGAACATGCCACATCCCCTCTCAATTTTATGTGGAATTTTATGTGGGCAGTAAACTGAATGTGTTAAACCGAGACAGACTCATATGGAAAGATCTCCATGATACTTTGATAGAGGAAGCAGATTGCAAAATAATTTACAGAAGGTGGTGTCATTTCAAAATGAAAAATAAAATCAGCTTTCAAAAACTCTAGATTAATATAAAAGTACAAACAATAGAGGTTATTATAATAAAGTGGATTTTCACTTTTTCCCTCAACTTTCTAAATATTTTGAGGCTTTTTTAAGTTCCAAATTACTCATGTAATTAGAAATACACACACACACACACACACACACACACACACACACACAATTTTAAAATACCACAGTTGCCTAAACATTGTTTAACAGATAAATTTCAATTTTCTCAGCCAGAAACAAAACATACTTCTTGATCTGGCTTCCACCTACCCCTCTGTGTTATCTCTCATAATTTCCTCTCTGAAAAGGCTACCTTGTAGGCAGGAAACTATTTAATGAAGATCCCATTTCCACTATCTAAAATGATTTTTCTCTCTTGTTTACTAAACGAATTTCTATTTATAATTTAAAGCTCATCCTTAAAGGCATAACTTCTATGAAGCCACTTCTGATTTCCTTTATTATATCCTCAGAGCTCCTTGGAAATGTGTCTCTTATAGGCCTTATCTCGTGATATTTTAACTCTTCCACCTCTCTCCTTCTGGATTGTGAACACAGGAATTCTGTATTTATTCTGAATGTTTCCTCTACAGTTGAAGAACACAGATTTTCATGTTTGTATGTTTGCTGATACGTTTGTATATCTTTCTATGCTACTATGTTAAGAGCCATTTAGCTCTAGTAATACAAACAAGACTGAGTGACAAAAGTGGAAAAAAATTTTTTTCTATCCTTTCAAATTGTCTTCATTGTTAGATTGCTTATCTGGAATTTAAAATATATTTCTAGTAGTAAGTTTACATAATAAGAGAGTAAAGGAGAAAAAAAATAGTAAAATACAAAACCAAGTAGGTCTACTTATGATCCAAGGGTGATTTTGAAGTCTTACTAAACTCTGAAAATTTCTTTTCATTTAACAGTTCTGGATATGTACATGTAAATATACATAGTTTAAATTATAGCTAATTTCCTCAAAAGAAACTGAAAGCATAGAAGAGGGAGCTGGATTCTGTTTCACTAAACCAAGCTGACAGCTCTGGTCTAATCCCAGAATCTTAAAGTCTCCAAAAAGATAGAATACAGCCCAACTTGCAGCTTAGACTGTGAGTGAGTTCGCCAAGCTACACGTTAATAGCAAGCTCCACTGGATTTATAAATGGCCCAAACTTGGCACATACTGGATTTCGTTTTATTCTTAGTCTGTTCACACTTCAATGTCATGTTTTAGAACAATCCAAAATATTATGCTTAAGAAGAGTGACACAGTTTAGGTAATGGGTCACTGAGAATGGCATCTCTCAAGTGACATGGAGGTGTCTATATTTTATTACCTTTCTCCCCAAGGTATCACAAATGCTTTAAAGACAGTGAATGGAAACCCAGAGACAGTGTCCACTCTAGATGTTAAGTAGCCATTCTCTTAGGCAAATTCGTTTATCTTTAAATCTTAAAATCAGAATTGCTAGCTTTTATGACTTCTCAAAATGTGAGGACAGAAAGTCTGCAGTGTTTCACATGTTAAGCTTTAACAGAGTAAAGAGAAGTGTCTGATTTCCCCAGTAGCTGCCAGTACTAGACAGTGGTTAACACGACCCTAAAGTGGGAAAGTATCAATCAAGACAAAGTAAGAATTAGAGGGAAATAAAGCAATTTCTCAGTAACAGCTAAGTGCCAATAAAAATGAAAAATCAAAATGAAAATGAATCAAAAGGAAATTGCCCACCTATAAAAATCACTGGAGAAAAATGGGCTATCTGTTAAATCATATTGTCATTTCTTTGTATTCAGGTCTCAATTGAGAATGAAGTATAGTTTAGTTTATATGAAACTTGTCTTAGAAAATTGTAGTACCTGTGCCATAAAATTGTAGTAACTGTGCCGGATATTTTTTGCGTACCAGCCCCCCTCCCTAAGTCAGATCCATTTCCTGCCGTTCTCTGCCCTATTTTGGGCTGCAAGACACTCATCCCTAAGCGTTCTGTCACCAGGGCTCCTTGATGAATGGCCTTGGTCAATGACAGGAGATAGGAGGGTGGCATGAGAGAGAAGGTGGGGCTTTTTTTTTTTTTTTAACTGCATCAGGCTTTGGTCTCTTTTCTGACGTTGGATGTACTCCTCTACCACTAGAGGTCCTACTAGATGAACGCTTCATAGCTTTTTCTCTTTGGGCTTCTCAGTGCTTCATTTGAGCTTCTCTTGCCCCTTCAGGTCTAAGCATGATAATGCCTTTCTCTATTGCTAGTTCCTGGAGGATTTCATCATTGTTTGGTGCTTCTTTTGCCCTGCCTACACCTCTGTAACCTGTCCCCTATTACATTCTATTATATCATATGAGTTGGATGCTATTTCCCCATGAGAATTTAGCGATACAGTTTTCTGAGCCCTGAGAGGTAGACTGACTTACTCCTGAAACTTGAAGACAGCTAAGTTTCCATTCTTAGTCTCCTTGGTCACACTCCTACAGGTTGCCTTCAAATGTGTAAGAAAATGTGTGTTGGTTGTAAATATATCACAGCAGTTCTGATGAGTTCTACTCATCAAACTTCACCTTGATTCACTCTTACATCTTAAAAATGCCTTCAGTCACTTACATCTTAGTCATAGTGTTGCCTAATCACCAAACCACATGCCAGTCTTGCTCCAGAACTGGTCTTATGCACAATATGGCTGGGCAGTGATTTAAAGGGGTGGGGAAGGGCAACACTGCATGTATAGATAGGGCTTGTGTTAGGAGGTGTCATTAGGAGGGGCGGTGACAAACTGCTCAAGTTGAGAAAAGTGTGTGATGAAATCTTTTTCTCAACTTGGGCAGTTTTCTACCCTGACTTTTGAAAAATTTAAGTGACACTTTGGAGAGACTTAGAATCTTATTGCTAGAGGAGGTAGAATTCATGCAGTCCAATGACTTCACTTTATAGATAAGGAAATTGAAGGTCAGAGAAATTAAGCAACTTTCCTAAGGTTAAAAAACTACTAAGCACAGAAGCAGGGCTAGAATTACAACTCCAAGTGTCTACAGAGCATTTTGCATTCGCTACACTTTACGAAGATCTAATTATGATCTCATATATTCATGAGCGATGGAGGGGAAAAACAGGGTGCCAAAGTTTAGAGCAAAAAAATTTATGTTGATCAAAGAGAAAAAAAATAAGGCTTGGTCTTTATTTCAATAAATTATTGCATGCCAGAACTGCCATGGGATAGTAAATGAAATCTTAATTTCATAGTCTTGCTATATTTTAAGATGGCTTGTGGTAAGGAAGGAAGGAAGGGACAGAAGATGCTAGTCTATTTAAGACTAACTTCTTCAGAAACCAAAAAAAAAAAAAAAGTCTACATCTTACATATTTATTAGCTCATCTTCCAAGTAGACATTGTCACTTAACCATGGCAAAACATGCTGAGTTTCTTCATAATATGAGAAAGCCCCTGGTTCATTTGATATAGCCTCAAAATACTAACTAATTTTTCAGTCATTCTTTAGCCTAAAGTTTGAAGCATATATACACAACCATAAGTTATCCTTTTCACTAATTTAAGTTTTCGTGTCCTTTTGTAGAAATTTAAACTTACTTTTCATTAAAACACATGTTCGCCCAAAGGCTAAGCAGTATCATGTAGTGATCAATTCATGGGGTTGAGTCAGACAGCCTGGACTTAGTACCCCCTCTGACATTTCTATTAACCATGTGACTATGGAAAAATACAAAACCTTCCGAGCTTCAGTTGCTTGCCTTGATAGTCAAATGGGGATGATAATAAAAGTACACTTCTTAATACAGTGCCTGAGCATAGTACATGTGCAATATAGGATAATTATTACTAGTGCAAATAATTATTTATAACCACAGTAGTCCCTCTTTATATTTCTTAATTTCCCAATAAGTAAGGGAAAAAAAGCAAAATCTTTTCTGTAGAAATTATATTTCATTACAAGTATGGCATCTAGCTCAGAAGACTAATTGCTAATGATTTAATCTAAATTTTATATTTCCAAATAAGTAATAATAGTAATTAAAGGGCAGAGTTGCTTGTTTAGATTTAATATTTTTAATAATTATATCAAAAACAAGGAGTCCATTGAAAATGCTATCCAGAGGAAATTACCTTTGCCTCCTGTGTGACTATGGGTTTTTTTTTTCCTGAAACTAATTTTATGGTATCATTTTTTTTTTATTTTATAATGAAAATTTTAAAGATAAACAAGAAAATTGTCTAATAAGGATAGTATTGACTAGAAGATTGAAGTGCACATCTGCATAAATCAGACTATATTCTTCCTCTCTTCCCACTATATTCCAATAATTCAATAAAAGTTGTGAGTTTTTTTTTCTTTTTGGTAAATGTTTAGCAAAAGAATTTAGTTTCTGTACTTCAAACAGATTACACAAAACTGACAGAAGACATAACTAACATTACTAAAGCCATTACAAAGATAATATTCTAATAGTTACCAGTTAACATGGAAGTTTAAAGAATCACCTTTGAGGTCCCCTTTTTAAAAATATAAATAATACCCTCACTTGTTAGTCTTAATGATCAATGAAAAAACTATTTTGTAAACACTATAAATAACATAACATTTTAATTTCATTTTAGTTTATGTTGATTTACCAAAAACAATTGATTTATTTTTATTTTTATTTTTTAATTAAATTTACTGCACTGATATTGGTTAATAAAATTATATAGGTTTCAAGTGTACAATTCAATAATACATCATAGGTATAAAGCATTATGTGTTCACTACTCAAAGTTAAATTTCCTTCCAGCACCACATATTTGACCCCTTTTACCCTTTTCCAACTCTCTCACTCCCTGCTTTCCTTCTGATAACCACTAAACTATTGTCTGTGTCTATAAGTTTTTGTTTGTCTTGTTCATTTGTCACTTTCAGTTTTATATCCCACATATAAGTGAAATCATATGGTTCTCAGCTTTTTCTGTCTGATTTATTTTGCTTAGCAAGATAATCTCAATTTCCATCCATATTTTCACAACTGACAATAGTATATCTTTTCTTATGGCTGAGTAATATCCCATTGTATATATATATATATATATATATATATATATATATATATATACCACATCTTCTTTATCCAATCATCTATCAAAGGGCACCTCTGTTGTTTCCATGTCTTGGTTACTATGAATAATGCTGCTATGAACATCGGTGTGCAAATGTCTTTATGGATAAATGTTTTCAAATTTTTTGGTTAGATACCCCGAAGAGGGATTGCTAGGTCACATGGTAATTCTAGTCTTAATTTTTTGAGGAACCTTCATAGTGTTTCCATAGTGGCTGATCCAATTTACATTCCCACCAGCAGTGTATGAGGGTTTCTTTTCCCTACAATCCCTCCAACACTTGTTATTACTTGTCGTGCTCATGATAGCCATTCTAACAGATATGAGGTGGTATCTCTCATTGTGGTTTTGATTTGCATTTCCCTAATAGTTAGTGAAGTTGAGCATCTTTTCATGTCTTCTTGAGAGAAGTATCTGTTCAGATCCTCTGCCCATTTTTTAATTGGACAATTTTTTTTGTTATTGAGTTGTATGAATTCTTTATATATTTTGGATATTAACCCCTTATTAGAGGTGTTATTTGCAAATATCATCTCCCATTCAGTTGGTTGCCTCTTTGTTTTATTGATAGTTTCTTTTGCTGTGCAGAAGTTTTTTAATTTGATATAGTTCCATTTATTTACTTTTGCTTGCCTTTGAGGTCAGATTCATAAAATCCTTTTTAAATCCAAGGTCCATGAATACTCATGTTTTCTTCTATACAATTTATTATTTCAGGTCTTTTATTTGGGTATTTGCTCAATTTTGAGTTAATTTGTGTATGTGGTGACAGAGAGCAGTCTAGTTTCATTCTTTTACATGTGGCTTTGCAATTTTCCCAGCATCATTTATTGAAGAGGCTTTCTTTTTTCCATTGTACCTTTTTGGCTCCTTTGTCAAAAATTATTTGCCCATATATGTGTGGGTTTATTTTTGGGATCTCAATTCTGTTCCATTGGTCTGTGTATCTGTTTTTCTGCCAATATCATGCTATTTTGATTATTGTTGCTTCATATTATAATCTGAAGTCAGGCAGTGTGATACCTCTGGGCCTTGTTTTTTTTCCTCAGGATTGCTTTGACTATTCAGGATCTTCTGGGAGTTCATAAAAATCTGATGATTTTTTTGTTAAAGAAACAGAACCAAAAATAATTTCAGTTTGAGCTTGTAAAACAGAAGTTACATGTTACTTCTGACCACATTGGTCTCTTCTAGTTGGTCAAATTACCAAGTTGGTTCATCATTCCAAAGATAGCTCATGAATCTCTCACTTTGTTTTTTTCAGTCCTAATTTTATTCTTATTTCTATTTCTAAATTTGTGTATGTCAGCATACAACATCTTTTATATTTTTACATATTAGTAAAAAATATTCTCTATTGAGGGTAAATATAAAATTATTATTAGTTCTTTTTAAATAAGAGTTAAATTTTCTCCTCAAGTTCAGCCAATGTGGTTTGAATCCTTTCTATTACCAACAGTATCTACAAAGGTTGGTTCTGCTACCAATGACAGAATAGTCAATAAAAGTGGCTTCATCACACAAAAGTTTATTTTCCTCAAGTAATAAGATTCCAGGTAGGCATTTGCTGGCTTGGTTCAGTACTTCTAAGATGCCTTAGCTCAGTTCTCTAAGATTCTCTTTGCTTTCTTATCATGAGTCCAAGACGGATGCTGGAGATCTTGTGATAATTATCATTTCACTGCAAAAATGCTTTATCAGAAATATCACTGAATACTTTCTGCTTATATCTTATTTGCTACCTTTACGTGCAAGGGAGGCAGGAAAATTATTTGTAGGAAAAAAGAAAGGAAGAATAGATATTAGGTTGGCAACTAGTGTTTCTGTCATTCAGTTTGGGTTGGTATTAATTTTTTATATACATCCTCCTAGGATATTAGAATTCTACAAGCATCCTTACTTAAAATTATTTTCATAGTTTACATTATCCTTACATATTTTCTTCCTAAAATCTACTGCCTATGTTTATAAGCTTATGTTATCCTCAAAATCTCCAAAAACAAAACAAAACAAAA
>CM053501.1:58708865-58900785 GCA_028627145.1 Eidolon dupreanum | reverse complement strand
TATGTCTGTGTCATAGGGAAAAACATAGTCTATATAGGATTAGTTACTATCCTTGGTTTCAGGCATCCATTGGAGTCTTGGAACATATTCGCAGGGAATAAAGGGGACTACTGCATAGGAGAAAACTTAAATGACTTTGGATAGGGCAATTACTTTTTAGATACAATATCTAAAACATGATCTATGAAAGAAATAATTGGTAGGCCAGATATTATGTAAAATTTCCCAGAGCCAAGAGACCATGGAAGGGGCTGACAACTCTAACTTTACCACAAGAGTTTTTAAAGAGAAATTCCATATGAGATTCATTCTGGGTGGCAGCAAGATGACATGTATATCTTCCAAGAAGCACAGCAGGTGCTATGGGGTTGTATAGTACAGGACAGGATGAATAGGTGTACTGGGGCCTGACTCACCATAGAAAAGGAGAAAACTCCTATCATGATTGCCTTGGTAGGGTAATGGCTTTTTTTAAGAACCAGCATAAACCAGCATGCTGTGAGGCATAGAGAAGGGGTGATTCAGACATTCCCTGAGGAGAGTTATGGGAACAATCTCTGTTCTGCCCCGGATCTAGCTGGCAGGTCCGGCAGTGCTCAGGCTGTAGTCAAGTCATGGAATAGTCTTTCCTCCACACCAGACATCAATAAATTAAAAAATTCTGCTCTGTGAAAGATAATGTCAAGAGAATAAAAAAACAAGCCACAGATTAGGAGAAAAATATTTGTAAAAGAAGACACATCTGATAAGAGATATTTATCCAAAATAGAAAAAGAATCCTTAAATCTCAACTATAAGAAAACAAACAACTTGATTATAAAAGGGGCAAAACCCCTTAATAGACATGAAAAGATGTTCCACATCAAATGTCATCAGGGAAATTCAAATTAAAACACCGAAATACCACTACATATCTATTACAGTGACCAAAATCCAACACACTGACAAACAAATACTGATGAGGATATGGAGCAACAGGAATTTGTAGCTGATGGAAATGCAAAATGGTACAGCCACTATGGAAGACAGTTTGATAGTTTCTTACCTTATGATCCAACAATCTCACTCCTTGGTGTTTACTGAAATGAATTGAAAGCTCAGGTCCACACAAAAACTTGTACATGAATATTTATAGAAACTTTATTCATAATTGCTGAAACTTGGAAGCAATCAAGATGTCCTATAAGTGAATGGAGAAATAAAGTGTAGTACATCTAGATAACAGAATATCATTCAGCAGTAAGAAGAAGTAAGCTATCAAGCCATGAAAAGATATGGAAGAAACTTAAAATGCATATTTATAAGTGAAAGAAGCCAGGCCGAAAAGGCTACATGTGATATGGTTCCAATTATACATTCTGCAAAAGGAAAAACTATGGTGACAGTAAGAAGATCAGCATTGCTAGGAGTTAGGGAAAGGAAAAGATGAATAAGCAGAACACAGATCTTTAATCGGTGAAACTATTCCATATGATACCATAATGGTCGATATAAGTCATTATATGTTTGTCAAAACCATAGAATGTACAACACCAAGGGTGAACCCTAATGTAACCTATGGACTTTGTTAATAATGAGGTGTCAACGTAGGTTTATCAATTGTAACAAATATATCACTGTGGTATAGGATGTTTTAGTGGGGGAAGCTGCGTATGTGGGGATAGGGGATATGTGGGAACAAATTACTTTCCACTCAATTTTGTTGTGAACATAAAACCACTCTAAAAAATAAATTTTACTAAGAAAAAAAACCACAGTGAGATATCACTGAACACCTATCAGAAAGGCTAAAATAAAAAATGACAACACTTCATACTGGCAATGTGGAAAAACTGAATCACTCATACATTTCTGATGGGAATGTAAAATGACACAAACATTCTGGAAAACAGTGTGGTGGTTTCTTAATAAACTCAACGTGCAACTACTATACTATCCAGCAATTGTTCTTTGCCCTCTAGAATGCTTATCCCAGAGAAATAAAGACTTATGTTCATATAAAAACCTGTACATGAATGTTTACAGCAGCTTTGTTCATAACAGTCTCAAACTGGAAACGACTCAGGTGTCCTTCCATGGGTGGACAGTTAAAAAGACTGGTAGATCCATGCTATGGAATACTACCTAGTAAGAGTGCTGAGAAAAAAACAGGCTGCAACAATAATAACCTGGGCAAATATCCATATAATTATGCTGTGTGAAAAAGCCTATTCTAAAAGTTTACAAACTTTATAATTCCATTTATATAACATTCACGAAAGGACAAAACATAGAAATGGGGAAAAAATGAGTGGTTGCCAGGGTTTAAGGTGGGAGTGGGGTATGTGAGAGGAGGATGTGGCTATAGAATAACAACAGGAGAGATCCTGGTGGTGATGAACATGCTCAGTATCTTGACTATCAATATCAATATCCTGGTTATGATATTGTACTATAGTTTTTCAAGATGTTAACATGGGGGAATTAGGTATTGGGGACATAGGATCTCTCTGTATTATAATAGCTGCATAGAAATCTATTATTATGTCAAAATAAAAAGGTTTAAAAATAAATAAATAATGTAAAACAAAAAAGCTGATTAAAACTTCATAATTTTTCTTAAAAACAAAGAACAAAACAAGACAAACAAACAAACAAACAAAATAAAACGAAACTG
This sequence comes from Eidolon dupreanum, assembly GCA_028627145.1. Classification (NCBI taxonomy): domain Eukaryota; kingdom Metazoa; phylum Chordata; class Mammalia; order Chiroptera; family Pteropodidae; genus Eidolon; species Eidolon dupreanum. Next base: position 58,898,129 of record CM053501.1, on the reverse strand, counting down.
TCCTCAGAAGCTATTTGGCTCTCTTTCTAGAGAATACAGTAAAGTCTTTTCTATGTGAACTTTTAAAGAGTCTGGTCATGAGAAGAAAGGAAAGAGAATGCAAGATAAGGGAGATGAAAAAAATGGAAAGTACTTACAAGTCTAGGATATTGGTTAAATAAGTCATAGTCCATTTATGCAACTATTACAAAATCAGTTATAGAAGAATAGTTACTAAGTAGGAAAATGCATACTATGTATTAATACATAGAATCATGTAAAATATATAAAAATTGTAAAATAAGTTTATGAATTCATTCAACACATCTTATGTAATCAAAAAAATGCACTAAATATATCTGTATCGGGTATTGGGGACACACCAGTGAGCAGCAAAGCTCTCAGTTTCTGCCCTCATGGACTCATGGCCTATTGGATACATGGATATTCCTGCTCTTTTCTGCAACATCAGTACATTTATTTTTCAATAAATAGTTATCGGGTACTGATTCTATGCTCAGTACTATGAAATGTTTTATGTGGGATCCAAAGGACATATTTTACACAGTTTGTGACCTTAAAGTGACTATAATTTGGATAGAGAGGCAAGATTCATGAATACATAATAAAAATAAAAAAATAGCAGGCAGGGTATAGGGTATATGTCTGCACTGATACAAAATTTTGAATCTGAGACATCACGCTGGTGGGCATGGAGAATGGTTAGCCCCACTGAGTGTGCCTAGCCACCTCCCAGGCCAGTAGCTCCAAAGGTCAATAGTCTCCCATGGTGGAATCGTGGCTTTAGCTGCACTGTGTAGCCAACACCTTATTGATTCTTCAAAACCAGTTTTGTTGTTTGAGCATCCTTGCTGTGACTGTTCCCCTACTAGATGGCACTAGTATTTAATTTCAGTGTGGTCTGTGGCCTATGTACTTTCTGAGTTTGAATTGACTAAGTCTAAGTCCAGTGTCCCTGCAATATTCTTCACTCCTTCTTCAAAAAAATTGGTAAAAGTGTTTCACTTTTCTTCTGTGTTGGTGATATCACTGGGCACATTAAAGTAGATTTAAGGACAGTCCTGGAATTCTTTTTCCAGCACTGAGTCTCAAGTGGCTGAAAAAGACATTCTCCAAAGCTGTTATGACAGGAGAAGCATGAGCTGTGGGAAAGGATGTGCTTCCACAGTGGCATATGAAAGGGAAGTCTTTCATTCAAGAGCACAAAAAATGGTAAACATAGGAATGAGTATAGGGCACCCTGCTGATAATGCCATTAAATAAACTTGCTATAGACTTTCAGAAGTAGGGCATAACTGTTTGGCACAGCCATCACTATACATTGAAGAAAAAGACCACATATTTCATTATATAGTTTCTTTGTATCTTTTCTATTTAGGGTATTAAGAGGCAGTTGCCTCCACCTCTAGGAAGCACTTCATGAACTAAGTCCTTCTGATTACCAGAAAAAGCTGTGATTTCTATTGGCTCTCAGGATCCTAAGCACTTCTACATACCTCTACAACACAAAATTCCATGAAGACCACAATTTCTTGGACATTGTTCAGTGAATGTGTGGAAATCGTTTGCAATGAGTCTCACTCAGCAACTCAGGGTGAACTGCTCTATGTTGTTTTGCCTAGTCTGTGGAATAAGCCTTAATAAAATTCACATGCCTGAGACCTGCGGTTGCCTGTGATACTATTTCATCCAACAATGAAATATTTGGATTGGCTGACGTGGACTACCAGCTGGCTAAACATTAGTGAGGCTGGGTGTATTGAAATGGCGTCATTAGTAAAAGCTGGCATACAGCTCACAGAGATACAACCACTATAACAGGACTGTGTCCAGCAAATAATGGGACATTCTCTGAGAGTGTAGGTGAAACCTCAAGCCTACAATATTTATAAAGTGCTTTGCAATTGCAAATGGATTTTGTAAGAGTCATTTTTCTCCCTTTCAAAAGTTTACTTGTATATCAAACATCATGATACCCTGATATAAAAGTAAAATATTCCTCTAAGGAAAAGAAACAATGGTGGTTTGTTAGGGGTCCCAGATCTAATTTCCCAAGAGACCATCTTACTGTTATTGTTTAAATCATATTGACCTGGGGCTCAGAAAATGCAATGTCAGCAGCAGTCTTTATTCTTTTTACATGTTAGCTGTCTCCCATGACAAGCCTTTAGGGTTCCAAAAATTGTTCAGTGAAAACTCTCATTGTTTGTTTTTCCTGAAGTTCCCTATAAAATGTCAATGTCCTCCTTGAATTGAACTCCTGAGGTTGGAGATTTACCAGGTTGATTTAGGAGTTTGAAATCCTGGAACATTTCCATAAAACTAGGATTTACAGTTCATAAATATAATGACAAAAGTGCGAAGATACATTTTTGTTCTTGAAAATCTATCGGAACAAAGGTACTTTTCATAAAAAGCTCAAGCGCTGCCATTTCCTTCAGACAGAAGTCTATTTGACTATGTGAACTGACTTTTTATTGCCGTTGTTTAAGATGTTCACCCTCCCTGCTTCTGGAGAAGCCACTTCCTTCTGAAGTTTGCAGATTGAGAGAGGAATTGAACGCTAGGAAATCTATCCAGTGACAAGCATAAAGAAGCGGAAGGAAAACAAGTTATAAGGTAGAGCACATCCCTTCTGTTTGCCGCATCCCTGACTTGGTTCGGCTTCCAGATCTCTGTGGTTGATTCTGATAGTTACTCATAGATCGTTAACGACATTATTTCCAGAATGTGGCAGCAAATGACTTGGTTATTAATTGCCATTAAATTGTCTGCTCTGACTAACTGAGGAAAGAAAAATACACTGTGCTCTGGCCTCGTACAAAGTTATGGGGAACAATGAGAAAATTGTGTCACTAATGGACCCTCTCAGTAGATGATAGAAGTAGTGTGAGACTGGCAGTTGCATAGCTCTGCAGAAGGCCTGGGTTGAATAATTGCAGTAAATTCATGAGTCTGGGGAAAATCTCTGGACTTTCCTTCACTTTAGTTGTAAATTGAATTGACATGATTTCCAAACCTAGGATGAATGTTGGAGCTTACCTTGAGGTTAAAGAAAGGACAACCTTCCTTTCTTTATCCCAAGTTGCTTATTTATCCCAGTTCTTAGAAAGAGAGAATCATGGCTCTATTCTGCTTGACTAAACATTCTGCTCTATAAATTTCTAGTAACCTAGAATGGGGGGGCAGATCTTGTGCCCATTACTCCTTTGATATTTATGTTTGATTATTATTGGAAACAACTTGATGTTGTGGAAAGAGCACTAAACCATGAGTCAGAGGAACTATGCTCCGGTCCTGGATTCATGCTGACAATAATTTATTGTCCAAATTGAGACACTTTGAGGGTGGAAGGGGGTCTTATTAATACCAGAACAACAGGCACAAACTAAGACCGTCTTGGGGAAACTGAGATGTATAGTCATTCTACAACTTTACTGTGTGTAAACTAACCCAACTCCTTAAAATTCTAGTTCTTCATCTGTAATATGGAAATAATATAACTTCCCTATTTTATAGGACTACTGTAAAGATATAATGAAATAATATATATGCAAGAATTTTTGAACTGTGAATTGTGAAACCATATACAATGCAAGGAAAAATCATGATAAATCCTATCACCGTAGCTGTAGAAAACTCCCAGAGAAACATCTCTATGTCTTCTTGGATAAGAGCAGAGAATTGGGAGCAATAATTTTGGAAATAAGCCCAGATAAGATGAGGTTTCTAAGGGATTCTCAAAGGAAGCAAAGTACGAAAGGATGTTTTTGACAATTTTTTCCTTTAAATCAAAAGAATTTTTAACAAGAAGTAGGACCCAATGTGGGAAAAGAACTGTGTTTGGGGAAGTATTAGAGAATGTTGAAGATCCTAATGACATAGTTAGGCAAGCCTGTATCTGTGTATGTTCAGAATTTGACCTGAAATATAAAGATCTGACATTTCAGAGAATTAACTTTGTCATTAAGTTGTTGCAACCCTAGAGATTAAAACTCAAGGATTCTTAGTATTTCTCATGTTATAATTGGATGTTTTTTGGCCTAGGTTTGCTGATCAGCCTTAGGCTCTCCACCTCATTTTTTATTTGTTTTTGTTTGCTGGATGAGAGGGACCAAGATGACTTTTGCAGAGCTTCTGCTCCTACACTGACAACTGTATTCATGGTCCATGTATCCCAAGCCCCCTTAGCCATCTGCTCGGCCTACTGGCCATAGTTCTCCATTAAATAACTGGAGGCCAGTCATTAACAAATACCTTCTGTTGACTTACATGACCATGACCAAAAAATTTTGATTGGCAGTTTGAGGTCACACAAGACACTTGACTTTAGTATGCTTTGTATAAGAAATTCAGCTCATAAACACTACCGTGTAAGTACTACATACATGTTGATTAACAAATACTAATGCGAGATCCATGGGCCGGTGTACACTGAATGGCTCTTTTGCAAATACGGAGGCTCTAGCTGTTTAAGCATCCCTTTAGATTGCCTGACAGATGTCTTGGAACACCTTTTAAATAAGGAACAGAGATAGTTAGGTGATCAACAAAGATTTGTATTCCCTTTCCATAGAATAGAGCTGAGTGCTAGGAGGCTGCTGCCCACCCAGGGTCTAGATTTTCCAACACACCTTTCATAGGAGACTAGTTCCTAGTTCTCAATGGTGAAACTTGAGTGAGAGTGGAGGTGCCTTTCTTCGGTCTTATCTCCATATACTAGTTGAATCAGAATGTCTAAAGAAGCCTGCAGGAGGGAGGGTCTAAAGGTGAAGAGAGCTTGGGTCCCTGAGTAACCATGTGGAAAGCTACTAGCCAAGAAGATTAATATGAGTGACAAATATAACTTTACTGTGTTAAGATTTGAGGAGTTATCTGTTAGAGAAACTAGTGTAATACTAAGTACTATAGCTAGGTAATGGAATTCTATTTATAATTTACTTTTATTCACAACATACGTGGGATAACCTACAGGATTATATAAATTTAAATAGAATATAAAAAGAAACATAAATGGGAAAATATAAATTAGAATATAAGACCAAAATCAATGGCATAAATTGAGCAGGAACATTTAGGCTATACACAATTATAGAGTTGAGCTACAAATTTGGTGCTTGACTTCCTGGAATCAAAGCAATACTAAAAACAAATTTATAAAGATATATGATTCATACTGTCCATAAGAAGAAAGAATATTAAAGCGTTCTTGATACTTCAATTTGAAAAAAAAAATTAGTTTGTGGAGTATCATATAGAGAATACTGAGATTTAGTGAACAAAGTCCCCACCCACATCTCTTGAAATATAAATAGTTAGAAACAACCAAAGTGCCCTTCAACAGATGATCGGATAAAGAAACTGTGGTACATATATACAATAGAATATTATTCAGCCATAAGAAAAGATTAAATACTGCATTTGCAACAACATAGATGGATCATGAGATTATCATGCTAAACAAAATAAATCAGACAGAAAAGTTGAGAACCATATGATATTACTCATCTTTGGGATGTAAAACTGAAATCAACAAACATGACAAACAAAGAGACTCATGGACACGGAAGACAACTTAGTGGTTACCAGAGGGAAAAGGGAAGTGGGGGAGGTAGATAAGAGTAAGAGGGGTCAAAATATGGTGACAGAAGGAGATTTGACTTTGGGTGGTGCACACACAATGCAACGTACATATGATGTATTATTGAATTGTATACTTGAAACCTATATAATTTTATTAACCAATGTCATCCCAATATATTTAATAAAAGAATAATAAAAATTATATATGTAATATATATTTATATGTATTATACATATTTCTTTATATATATTTCTTTATATATATATAGAAATATATATATATATATATATATATATATATATATATATATATATATTTCTTTATCCGATCATCTGTTGAAGGGCACTTTGGTTGTTTCTAACTATTTATATTTCTAAGAGATATGGGTGGGGACTTTGTTCACTAAATCTCAGTATTCTCTATATGATACTCCACAAACTAATTTTTTTTTCAAATTGAAGTATCAAGAATGCTTTAATATTCTTTCTTCTTATGGACAGTATGAATCATATATCTTTATAAATTTGTTTTTAGTATTGCTTTGATTCCAGGAAGTCAAGCACCAAATTTGTGGCTCAACTCTATAATTGTGTATAGCCTAAATGTTCCTGCTCAATTTATGCCATTGATTTTGGCCTTATATTCTAATTTATATTTTCCCATTTATGTTTCTTTTTATATTCTATTTAAATTTATGTAATCCTGTAGGTTATCCCAAGTATGTTGTGAATAAAAGTAAATTATAAATAGAATTCCATTACCTAGCTGTATATGTATGTATGTATGTGTGTGTGTGTGCGCATATATATATATATATATATATATATATATATATATATATATATAGATAGATATTTGTAGAGACATTTCTTATAAGCCATTGGCATCCACAGGAAAATTGATCAATGTGATTTTGGTAGTGGTGGCTAGTCAAAGGTACATGAGGCATATACCTTGAACTAAAGAAACTCATAGTAAATGACAATACTAAAAGGGTAACTACTGGGAGAGAAGTATTAATCAGCATACTCTGGTTCTATAAAGTTTTTTTCCACTTAAACCTTCCAAGAATAACAACCTTATTTTTCTTAGTTTTATTTATTTTATTTTAATAACATATATTTTCCAAGATAAGAATAAGGGACTTTCTAGATATGTCAGTTACTCCTAAGGTGGTAACTCTCAAGTTTCTGATGGCTGTCTCTGAAAACAGCACAGAGGGAACCTGAGGAGGAGTAGGCAGAGGCTATAGAAAGGCATGGGCTTAGAATCATATAGCTCTGGGATTGAATTCCAGATCTCCTGTTTATTAGCTGTGTAACTTTGGACAAGTTACTTCACATGTCTCAGCCATATCTTGCCATAAAAGGAAATAATAATACCTACCTCAAAGATATGTATGTGAAGAGTCTGATACTTCATCTAATCACAATTATAAGCAATCATTTGAAATACTAGTCTGGGTAAAAGATGATAAAACTAAGCTGGACTTAATTTTCCCCAAATCTTTCTTTTAGGAAAAATAAGTGATTTGCAAAAAGCTTGCATCCATTAACTCGCTGCATGTACCTTTGATCAATTCAAATCCAACAATGGTTCTCCCAGTGTGCCCTTCAGATCACCTATACACAAATTCTCAGAAAGATGCTTGTTCACACTTGTTCTTGGGCTGTACTCTGTCTTGCTGAACCAGAATGTTTGGAGAGGAGCAAGGAACCTGAATTTTAAACAAAATCTCTAGGTTATATTTATGTCCACTGAAGTTTGAGAACCACTGCCTTAAAATATCTAAATTTGAACTACTTTAAGTGAGAATGGTTACTAGCATTGTAAACATGAAAAAATGGTAAAATCTTAAATCACAAAAGAAGGGGCATTATGTTTACTATATTTTCATATGAAGGTAGGAAATTTTATTCCCTTACTGTTTCAGTATTGGTATTAAATATAAAATATTAGAATATAAACAGTGAAAGCATAAGTAGTCATAAAAAGAGTTGATGATGGAAAACAATTGAATTTTCAAAAATATTAATCTGACACATAGGATGCATAGATTATTGTATATCAATAATCCTCATAAATTGATGTCATTAGTTTTGTTTTACTACAGCCACATTTTCAGTTTTCTCCTTTTTTTGTGTAATTTTTATGTCTATTAGAAGCATCAACATGAGCTGTTCGTCTTGATACCATGTATAGTTAATTTATATTATATACACTGGTGGTTATTCTCAGTTCCTAGACAAGTACACCTGTACTTAGGAAGAGAATTTTTAAGACTTGAGGAGGCAGCCAACAGAAATCATTCTATGCCTCAACCACTGCCTCTAGCCTCATAAACCAATTTTTGATTACTCCTACGTTTACTAACAGAGTTACTTCAGATATGGATTCATCATCCATCTGAGCTATTCTTCTCCACCATTCTACCACTTATGACCAAGTCTGAGAAATCCAATGCTGAATTATGTAGAATTATAGAGCCTCTTGTCAAAAACATGTAAGCAAGAAAACAATAGAACAACATTAGTAGAGGGCTAAAGTAAAATATTGCACCTAGAATTCTATACTTACTAAAAGTATCCTTCAAAAATGAAGGCAAAATACTTTTCAGTTCAACCAAATCTGAGAAAATTCATAGCCAGCTGACCTAATAAAATAAAAAAAAAAATGTTAAAGACAGTTTTTTTCAGGTAGAAAGAAAATGCTACCAGATGGAAATTTGGCTTTTAACAAAGGAGTAAAGAGCAGCAGAAATAGAAACTATGTATGTATGTTTAAAAATATTTGCTTCTCATTTTTAATCTTATTAAAAGATAATTGACTATATAAAGCAAGAATAATAGCAATGTTTTTCAGGGTTTATAACATGTAGAATTTAAATATATGCCAACAATAACATAAAAGGAAAGAAGGGGGAAATGACGGTTTACCGTAGTAAGTTTGTCACAATATATATAAACTGATGTAATATTATTGGGAGGTAGACTGTGATATGCTAAAGATGTATACTGTAAAACTTAAAGCAACTACTAAAATAATACAACAAATAGTTATAGCTTAAATAGTCAATAAAAGAAATGAAATAATATAAAAATACTCAATACAAAGCAAGAGAGAAAAAGGGAAAAAAAGAACAAAGAACTAATTTCTGAGATAAATAAATATCAAAAACAAGACAGTAGATTAAAACTTAACCATATTGATAGTTATATTAAATGAAAATGTTCCACAGTTCCCTACTAGAGGGAAGAGACTGTCGTTTTGGATAAAAAAATAAGACCTAATGATATGCTCTGAAAGATTTGTACTTTATATATAAAAACACAGATAGTTTAAAAGTAAAAGGATGGAAAAAGACTTATTATGCAAACATGAATTTAAAAAAACCCAACAACTCAGAATAGCTATATTAGTATTAAACAAAAGAGACTCAGAACAAGAAATATTACCAAGAATAAATAGGGTCATTTCATAATAATAAACAGATCAATATATCAAGAAGAAATAACAAAGCTAAATTTATGTACACCTAATGAAAGAGTGTTAAATTTCATGAACTAAAACATGATACCACTGAAAACAGAAATAGACAAATTCCATTTATAGGTGGAAATTTCAACATTCCTTTCTTATTAATCTGATAGAACAAAGAAAGAAATCAGTAAGGCGAGAGAAGTCTTGAGCAAACTATCAAAACAACTTGACCTAACTGCTGTTTATGGAATACTCTACTCAACAAAAGAACACACATTCTTTCTCAGCACACATGGAGCACTCATTAAGATAGACCATATGCTGATTCATAAACCAAATATCAACAAATTTAAAAGTATTAACTTGTACAGAATATGTTCTTTGATTACAGTAAAATTAAGTAGAAATTGCTAGCAAAATAATGTATAAAAATATTTCCAAATACTTGGAAATGAAACAACACACTTTCAAATAACCCATGGGTCAAAAATCAGTCAGACAATTTATAACAACAATAACAAAAACTCAACATGTAAAAATTTGTGGGATAGAGCTAAAGAAGTTCTTAGAAAGAAATTTATAAGATTAAATGATCGTACTAAAAATAATTAAATCAGTGATTTAAGATTTTACTTCCGGAAACTGTGAAAAGAAGAGCAAATTAAATGTAAAACAAGCAGAGGATAGAGATAATAAAGAGTAAGATAAATAAAGTAGAAACCATAAAAAGCTGGTTCTTTGAAAAGTTGATAAAATAAAGTTGATAAGCTTATATCCAGACTGATGAAGAAAAAAGGTGGAAGACACAAATAACCAATATGAAAAATGAAAGAGAGGATATCACCACATACCTATAAAATGCAATTAAAAAGATAATAAAGGAATATTTGAAAAAACTAATGCCAATAAATGTGACAACTTAGAGGAAATGAACCAATTTCTTGAAATATACTACCTGCCAGAACTTACTCAAAAGCAAAACATAACTTAAATAGTCCTATAACCTGTAAATAAATTGCTTTCATAGTTAAAAATCTCCTCATCAAAAAGTCCCCAGGTTCAAATGACCTCACTAGTGAAGTCTACCAGACAGTAAATGAAGAAATAATACAATTTTTAGACAATGTTGTGCAGGAAACAAGAGGAGAGAGTATTTTCTAACTCATTTTCTGAGGGGCATTTCTCTGATACCAAAACCAAACAAGAGTAATACAAGGAAAGAAAACTACAGAGCAATACCCATCTGAACATTAAAAAGAACAAACAACAACAAACATTTTTTAATTTCTTGGAATATATAAAATGATTGGGACTAAGAGATTTTTAAAACCAGAAATATATGATTGATATTTACATTTATAAATTAATCAGTTTAGTCCACTATATATAAGTATAGGGGTGTGTGGGTATAATTTCAGTCGATGCAGGAAAAGGATTTGACAGAAGTTAACATCAATTTATGATTTTTAAAAATTCCTAGCTAATTAGGATTAAATAAATTTACTCAACCTAACAAAAACATCTACCCCCCCAAAAAAGTCCGCATACATTTCAGCTAATATTCAATTGTGAAAGCCTGAATATTTTTCTACTAAGATCAGGAACAAAGCAGGTTATCTATCTGATGCCACCACTTCTTATCAGGTCCTTGTGAAATTAGTTGAAAAACAGAAAATATGTATGTATGCACAACCTGAAGTATTACTTACTTACAGACAGTAAGTAATAAATCTGTTTTTTTTTTAACTACTTGAAATAATTTGGGAGTTTAGCAAGGTCAAAGGATATAGTCAATATTAAAAACTCAATTTAATTGTTATATATAAGTTACAAACAACTGGAAAGAGAAATTGTAAAATGCCATGCAAATGGCATCAAACTGAAATACTTACTAGTAAATTTAACAAATTATATACAAACCTGTATACTGAAAAGTAAAACTCAATGATGAAAGAACATTTTTAAAAACATAAATAATGAAGAGCTATGTCATTTCATGAATCAGACAATTGAATAAATTTTAGATATCAATCCTCCCCAAATTGATATATAAATTGAAGGCATTCTAGTAAAAATCTCAGCACCATTTTTTTTTTGCATGTGAATTGCTAAGCTGTTTCTAAAATGTATATGGAAATGTTAATGATGTACCTACAAATTTAAAAATGTCAAGGTCAAAAACAAAAAGAAAGGTTGAGGAACTGATACTCCAGATTCAAGGAGATGAAAGAGAAATAACAGCAAAATATGTTTTGTTCTTGGATTGGATCTTGGGTCAGGGAAAAAAAAATAGCTGTAAAAGATGTTATTGGCAAAATAGTAACTATAAACAAATGATATTATAGATGATTTGAATATAGACTTAGATAATAGCATTATATTAATGTTAAATTTCCTGATTTTGATAACTTCATTGTGGTCATATAAAAGAATAGCTTTGCTTCTAGAACATACACACTAAAGTATTTAGAGGTAAAAGGGCACGATGTTTTCAATTTACTCCCAAATGCTTTAGAAACTATGAATATATACAGAGAGAATCATAAAGAAATATAAACAATCAGTGTGTCTGGATAAGGGATATATGGGAGTTTTTTGTAATAGTCTTACAACTGTCCCATAGGCTTTTAATTATATCACAATAAAATGTTGTAAAAAATAACCTGGTTTAAAAGGGTCTGGGTTTCTTTTTAGATTTATCTTTCATTTTAATAATTTGACAGCCATCAACTGAAAGTCTACCATGTGCCAGGAATAGTTCTAAGCTCAGCTCAACAGAAGCAGAGCTCAATATATTGTTTCTAATATCAAGAAGTTCACTACCTAATAAATGTAGGACTGGGATAACTGATGCAGCAGAGTTTGTTCAAGATCACATGTAAGATACAAGGGAAACACCGATGAAGATTTGGAAGGCAGGGAGACATCTGGGAGGAGGTAAACTTTGAGCTGTGCTTAGAACATTGAGTGAGAGTTAACTAGATATGGGAGTTAACCTTCCAGTTAACCTTCTAGGCAGAAGGTGCACCAGATAAAAAGAAACAAGGACAGATAAGAACACCTGTGTTCAAGGAAAGCAAGTTGGTTTGCTACGAATGGTCGTGTAGCAGTGAGTGAAAGGGAGGTAAAATATGAGCCTAGAGAGAGGTCAGGATCAAATTATGAGAATCCTCAATGCCATGTTAAAGATCTTTTCATTGAATCCTGAATGTGACATTTTTGGAAGATATTCAAGTGGAGACGTTCTTCAACACAGAAGAGTCAGTGGCTCAGGAGGGTGGTGTCAGGTTGGAAATAGACTTTTGGAAGACATTAAAGTACAGTGGTTGATGAAGCTTCTTGTGGCAGGGCAGGGGGTGGGGGGCAGATCTCGCCTAGAGCGAGGGAGTTTTGGCATGAAGAGAATAGGATAGAGCCATATCCCTGGTATGATCAACGTTTAGGACACTGCTAAGGAAAGGATGCAAACTCAGAAAAGGAGGAGGAAAACCAGGAGACAAAGAGATAACTGAAGCCAGTAAAAAAGGGGATTTAAACAACAAAACAACAAAAAAACCACAAAGCTTAATATTAACACTCTCATACTCAGATGAAAATTCCACATATAATATCTGAACTAAAAATGCATTTTCTCAGTCATCTGCACATTTCTTACAATGCAATCTACTGAGCTATTCAGATAAGTAAGTCAGCTACCTTATCTCGCTGTTTATAAATCTTCATCTTGGAAAATAAGGAATCAAACTATCTGTTACTGACATCTTTTTTGCTTTAACTCTCTCTGATATAATAGATGCTTGCTGAGGATTTAGAGCTCAGATTTTTCTATGTTAATGAAAAACAAAGTTAAATGTGTTTCATCTATACTACAACGTGGCAGGAACTGCAGCTGGATATGACTTATTTCCAAAGAGGGCAGAGTCAAGACTTTGGAAACATATTTCAAATAATTCTAACAGTCTGCAGTCATGTGAAACTTCAAGAGTTTAAAGCAACAGAAGAAATAGGACTGTTACTTGTTAGGCCTACCGGACCACATGGCTTCATTTACATCGTTACATTGGGCTGTGGTGTGGGGCTGAGGTTAAAAGTTTAGTCTTCCAGCAAAATAGGTGATTCAGATGTTGTCACAGATGAAGAGTCCAGCCAGATACTCTCACACTGTTTCTGATTTTTTAAAAAAAAAAAACAACCAAAAAACAAAAAAACGAAAAACTAGTTCATCTACTTGAAAGTGTTTGTACACACATGTCATTAGTATTCTGTTTCTGAGTCAGTTTTGCTCAGCAAAGAGCTGGCAAATATGTACTTTATGTAAACAGTGTGAACACTGCTGAGGAATAGAAAGAGGAAAATGATATAGCCCCAGACCTCAAGGAACGTACCATCAAACAAGGGCAGACAGACATGTAGTGGGCATGCTCCTCATGGCGGCATGGACCCCATGCTGCGGGGTCTTCCAGTGCGGACACGAGTGGCACGCCAAGCAGCGGAGACCCCTGGGAAGCAAGACGCAATACACATCTGAGCTTGGCTCTCGACTAAGGCATTAATTGGAAGTGACACAAATTATATGAAGACCGATATTTAAGGCAGGACGAAGTTCCATTTTCCTGTGCCTCTCTTCTCAAGAGAAGGAAGGAGCTTCCAGAAGGATAAGGTACTTTGGTTGTATGTTGAGGCTCTAATATTCTGATAACCAGTGATGTACTTCAGCTCCCCTCTGTTTACGTTGCTTACATGTGAAGAAGGATTCTGAAAAAGCAAGTCGTTACCTATTTAACAGCCACTAAATAGCGATTACTTTGTGCCAGGCACTGTTCAAAATGATTTACAATTATTAATTCAATGCTCTTAATAAACATATAAAGACTGATTACTCCCATTTTGCAGATAAAAAATTGAGACACAGGGAGATTAATTTGTCACATTCACAATTATGTTATTTCCTTTGGTTGAAAGATCTCAAAGGCAAAAATGGCCTCAGACATTAAGAAGGAGAGTGCAGCTCCTGACAAGTGACATTACAGAGAGAGCTCAGAATGTTGATGCCATCCTCAGTGCCTCCGTCTGCACTTTGTGTGGACTCTTCAGACTTATTGTTCCTTTCTTACTAAGTCCCTCAAAACGCCACCCTTAGACCTGGATCTCAGGGGCCCTGCTCTGGGCCCCAACCCCAGGGGCTTTATGCTTTGAGGTGCCTTCCTCAAATTTTTCTAAGTCTTCCTCTAGTTCCTGGAGCTGGCTGGGTCTAGTAGTGCCATTCTACCATGCTTGAGCCAGGTCATGTGTGGACCTTGTTTCTCCCTTCAGGGCACTCTCCTTTGTTCACTGATGAAGTACAGACCATATCCCACTCGTATATCCTCTCCAGTCTAACTACAAATCACCTTTCCTACTTCATCTCTCAGTTCCTCGTGGTACCACTCATTAAGTTCATAACAAAATGGAAATTCTGACTGTTCTTCAATGTTTCTGTCCCTTTCTCACCTCCTCACATTTGCTTTTAATATTCCTGTCCCACTTGGTCTCTCCCATTTCTTTCCATTAAAATTATACCCAATCTTGAAGACCTCAACTGCTTCCCTTTCCCCAAGCCTTAAGTCAGGTGTCGCATCCCCTTCTTTTCATCTACTATGCGTATTTATAAAGCTGTACCTCCTTTATGGGGTTTTTTCTTTTTCCTCTTTAGAAGCTGACTTGAATGGCATGAAGGCTAAGAGTCTTGGCCAGGTTAGGGTCAGATTAATCAAATACTTGTTTATAATGGCAGAAACATATTTTAACTACTGCCAACCATTGACAGTTAGATGATTGGTTTTATTAAAGAGAATCACAGACAAAGAGAACATGAAGCTAGCTCTTAGTGGAAGCTGATAACAGGAATAAGCTTGCAATTTTTAAGATGAAAAGCCCAAATGCTATTTTGAGTAAAAACTAAGAAAAAAACAAATTAAACCAAGATGCTTTAGAAATTTTAAACACCATGCATCCACAAAGACTTTTTCTGAGGGAAAAGAATAGAATAAGAAGAAAACAGATTTCTCCTTATTGCTTTTGCTGTCTTAAAAAAACAGATTCTGCCAAAACTATAGCAGTCATGCAGATTTTGGCATCTGTGATCTCTAACAGGTTTCAGATTTCCAAAAATGACTGGAAAATCACATGTCAGCAAACTAAAGGGGAAAGGGGAAATGCTGATAGGCAACAAGTGAGTTTTACGTGCCCTTGCAATTCTAAGAAAAAAATATGCAAAACGCTAATCAGAGAGTTTTCGATCTTTCATGTTCTCTTCATGACAATGATTAAGCTCATAACGTCTTTCAAAGACTTGGGCAAAGAGAACAAGCTGGAAAATCAGTACAGCAAATGGCAAACATGCCATGGGTGTGGATTAGACTGAGAACCACTGTCAGTGAGAACATGGTATTTGGGTAACACTGTCTCTGGATTGATAAACTTAGATCTGTTATGTTTTTAGTCTAAAACACATTGAAACACAGATGTGGATGTGAAGATATAATCAGAAAAGGCAGTTTGGTGATGAAAGTTCAGATACCTCTGATGTAATCTAGCTCCAGCACACACTTATCACAGGTGGGGAAAAGACAGCTCCAGAATAGTAAAGTGATTTGCTCAAGTTAACAGTCTAGCTGGTGACAGAAACACAATTAAAATCCAAGTCTCTTGATTCTCAGTGCTCCGTTACTTCACATTGCCTCTCCTTTTTAATTTCTCTCCATTCAGCTTAAGTATTATTAGAGCCTAAAATCCCGTGGTTATCTTACTATCAGGGATTAATAATTAGAAAATAGATCTAAGTTGTATTTACACTTCTGTTGTAAAGGAACCACTTTGATGGCTTAAGGAAGTCCTTACACTTGTGATGAATTGGGTTGTCTGTGATGATGCAGTCGAGGACAGGGGTACCATTTAGTTCATGATTAGCCCAACTGACCTGCTGGCAGAAATATAAATAAATATAAATGGGAGCATATTCTTATGTTTTGCAGACTTTAGAATATTTATGTGTGTATATAATTTACATATGAAAAGGGAATTTGCTTTGTTTCTTTTATTTGTGGAAGTCATAACCAGGTATTTCCTGAAATTGGTAGAGATTGGGGGAGAGGGGGGCGGTGCCTAGAAACAAAGGATCACTACTTAGCTAAATATCTTTGGGACAGGGACGAAAGGCATGTGGAAAGAGCAAGCAAGAATAGGCCAGACTGTGATCAACCAGAAAATTTGAGTTTTTCAGGTAAATATACATGGGGCCTTGAAATTTTTTTAAGAAGGCAATTTAACATTGTATTTATTTCTTTGAAATAACTTTGAAATTGATGTGTAACAGAAAACCTTTCAGACCTATACAAGTACACCAATTGCAAGAATTAGACTTTCTTTTCAAAAACAAGGGAGTGTTTATGTGGTTGAATATAAACTGCAGATTTTTCAAAAACTATCCCCAAGGCACTGCAGTTTCTAACTCTAAAGCAGAATTCAAAGGAAGATATAAAACAGGGAACACAAAGACGTTTCTTTGCTGCTAACATGACCTCTGGAGTCCCACATGGGATCCGGGATCCGTACTGCAGCAGCAAGCTTTGTTATGCAGACAGCCCAGACCATCCCAAAGAGATTAGCTCACACTCTTAACAGTTCTTAGACCAAATATCGCCATTTCAGAAGCCCATCCTAAAGACATCATTTCTAAACTCAGAAATATGCCTTTCTATTTATTTGCATCCCTGTTTTGAAATGGCAGCAAATGGCAAGAACCATAGTCGAGGACATCTGTGTAGCACTGACTTCAAGCAGGCATGGGTACAGGAGGGTGTGGTTCATACGCATTTCTTTTGAAAAGTAGGTTAGAATTGTGACCTAATGTGAGAAAAGTCTGTAGCTCACAAAGAGATGGGAGCTGTGAAAATCTGGTGCTGGTGAAGATGGCAACTTGCCATCTTTACAGAATTGCTCAATCAGCTTCCAAAACACGTTTTTCTAGTTTATTTTAGGAACCAGTAAGCTACACTAGAGGGCAGACTAACCTATATCTTTTTTTTTTTTTTTAAAGCCTTCCTGTGAGAGTTTAATCCATTGTGTTTGACATGAAGCATTATAGAAACAGAGTCATACAAGTGAATAAAATTGTTGTAGCATTTAATTATCATTAAATGGAGACTGTGCTGCAGATGTTATTTTTCTATTTTACTTTGTATGTAGGGCATTTAATGTCTTAAATGCTTAATTTAGATAAGTTTTAAGGACAAAAACAACAACGAACCTGTGAAAACAATGGATGGCATATGATTATTAATGAAAAACAGGCATCACTATGAGAAGGTGGTAATGGCCAGGTATATACTAAAACCTTCTCCAAAGGAACAGAAAACACATGAGACATCACCACAGTGAGATAAATTGGATTCATAATACCAATTTATATCTAATATGGTACTTTGTAAGTTCTCATTTTTTGAACTATGAAATCTCATTTCCTTTTCTTTTGTGTGACTGTGAAACAGTCTAGGGATGAAGAAGACAAGCTGTGTGGCAGTGGATTATCCCACTGCCTATATCGCCTTGAAACCTTCAGGCCCTTTAGTAATTTTAAGATGTGGTGAAGAAGGGTGCAGAATTTTCACACTGATCATTGGACATAGATATTGTGATAAAACTGATCAATACAACTATTGACTAGTCATTTTAATTAACTGAACTAACAGCTATAGGAATAGATATTTTTTATACCTAGTGTATTTGCCAGATTGTCCAGAGAAACAGAATCAATAGAAGATTATATATATATATATATATATATATATATATATATATATACACACATATATTTTTTTTTACATGTATATATAAAAATTGGTTAACTGATTTAGTATATGGAGAACTGACTCAAATGATTACAGAGACTGAGAAATCTCAAGTTCTGCAGAGAGCAAGCTGGAGATTCAGGAGAGCTGATGGTAGAGTTCCAGCTCTAGTTTCTCATCCAGAAACACCTTTGACACACTCAGAATAGTATTTAACCAAATATCTAGGCACCCCATGCCCAGTCAAGTTAATATACAAAATTAACCATCACGGTTAGTCCCTTGTGTTGTTTAAAGTGTATATATTTTATGCTTTAGAGATTATAAAATGCTTCGATAAACATCTCATTTGATCTTACCACAAACCTGTGTGCTACGTAAGGCATATCATCATTAACATTTTCACAGGTGGTTACTATGACTGTATAAGTAATTATTAAGACATTAAATGATCTTCATGCCTTTTATGAAAATGAGGCATAAAGAGATTTTGTAGCTTGACAAACACAGAATTTGTATCAGGTCTTCCAACTCTTAGTCCTAGCTCTTCTGAAATACATTTCACATTTATTTCAAAGCCTCAGCAACAGATACAGCACAACCAAATCTCCAAAAGATGCATACTCTTACATATGAAGTAAAAATTTCCTTGGCCAAGTTTTTCCTGTGTTATAATGTACATAATAGTGAACCTGTGATAGGCTTGGCACATTAGAATAAATGTAACTTGAACATCAGTGGTGGTAGAGGTTAAAGTGGGCAAGAATAAATGGAGTAAGTATGTCAACATAATTAGTAATCACAGAGCCACAAGAACTGCCCTTGACCAAAGACTTCTTCCCTGCTAATGACTCAAATTTGACAGAGATTTCCTTCTGTTTGTTACTTTCTCAGAGAGCGTTTCTTTCCCCAAGGTAAAATATTCCTGGGACCCACTGCACATTAAGTTTATCAGATGCTTTCATTCGGTGGCTGGGAACAACAGGACACTTTAGCCTCCCAGTGATGACAGAAGTGCTAAAAGGGGGCAAAGAATACAGAAAGGAAAAAGGAATGGCAAACCAGGCAAGCTTTCCATTCTTATAGTTTTGTGGGTATAGAGGAGCCTTCAAGACAAGAATGCTAACTCATTAATTCATGTAACTTCTTTCTTCATGTATGAGAGAGTTCAGTGGAGTCACATATTACTTAGGGACAAGACCTAAAGTCGGCAATGTAAGGCAAAATCACACACAGCTAAAATCACCCTTGAAAACCTCAACTCATCCTTGAAATGTAGTATACAGAGTTTTACAACCCTGTTTAATGATTTATGTGCATAAATGTATAATATATAGTATATAATAAAAATGCATACGCAAAATTTAAAAAATATTGTTTTACAAAAATTGTGTATATTAAAATACCAGAATCACACTTGGCATGGTATGATGCTCGTAGATGGAAGGAAGTGTTAAGAGGGTCTCATGTCCCATCTTCTCTCATTCTATGGCCTGTGCTCATTTACTAAAGTGGCAGATTGAGTGCAAGGTGATTTTTTTCTTTTAATTTCATATTTTGGCATAATTTCAGACTGACTTGAAAGTCACAAAACAGTACAAAGAGTTCCTCAATGTTAACATGTTAACCACATTTGCTTTATTTTTTTCTCCATCAAGCATTTTTGCAGCATATATGTTTTTAAAAACCTGTGGTTTTCTTTCATTTGTGCATATATTATTAAATTCACATATTTAATTCTACAAATGATGCAACCTCATTCTAATTGCATCTTAGGGAAATTATGAGAGTGATTTAATTGATGTTGCTGGTATGCAGTAGGAACAAATAAAAATGGGTAAATCAGAGCTAAGCAAAATAAAAATGCCCACGACGTTGACCTGGATTCTTGAAATGGTGAAGAATAAAAAGCAGGCGCTTCACTGTTGATAAGAATGTTATTTAGACTGAATTTATGAAAACTGTCACTAAACCAGAATAAAGTCTGCCTTTTTGTAATTTGCATCACTAATGTGCTATTACACTTCCGTGGTTTTTTTTTTTTTAACATACAGATGCAAGTGACATGTATGAGTTCATGAATAATTCAGAGATCCTCTGTGAGTTCTCACCTCTGATTTTTATTGTTCTTCAGAAAAGGATGTCGGCTCCCTTACTTTCGGAGCTGGAAGAATTGTCACCATGCAATATTATTGTTATTAATATTATTGCAATTGATTATTGTGATTACAGATGATTATTCTTACAAGTAATTATTAAGATCCTGAATTATCTGGTCTTCAAACATCAAGACACAACTCACGCATTTTAAAACAAACCTCACTGCATCGTAATGTCTGTTAGCCAGGGATGCTGTTTAGTAAGTTACTCACTGATGGAGAACTTGGCTATCTTTTTGCTCTTGTACAGGCTGAGCATATAAATTACACTTTCCTGCACAATTTGTTTCAGATTGTAGAAAATGCTAAAACACTCTGAGAGCAGAGTTAGGAATATTCCAAAGACGAGAGAACCCTAATGAATAGGTCAATTGCAGTCTACTTCTTTAGAAATAACGTTTTGTCATTTGGTTGCCTTATAGTTTTAAGGATATAGTTGCAGTATGGGCTTCCAAATCTGAGTATCTATAACTGATCTCCATGACTTCCTTTATTGGTAGAACACTTTATTTTAGTTAGCACATGCCCTCCCCACCACCAAAAAACAAACAAACAAACAAACAAACAAAAAACAACAAAAAACACACACACATACAATGAAAAAACAGGATGGTCAAGTGGTTGTTCCAAAGCTCAGAGAGAAAGTAGCCTTTTAAATAAGTGCCTAGGGAATGTTGAGAAATATCAGCTGCTTGTTCTTATCGATTACATAACATGGACTTTTGACACATAACTAATGGAATTACGGTAACACTTGTGTGCAGAGTAAAACTCCTACTGTGGCTATGGCACAGCACTGGCCATTGGGCAATCTGAAACCTCAAAATCAGAAAACATGGGTCTGGGTGCTGAATCTGCTACTAGCTGTGTGACCTTGGGCACATTACCTAAGGGAAAGGGGAGAGAAAGAAACCTACCTTAATGGTGCATTTACTGGGGACAAGAACTTACCAAAAGTCTTGCCATTTAATTCACACAATAGCCCCCAAGACGAATTTTACTAGCTGTATGCTATTCATCAGGAAACTGAAGCTCAAAGAGATTGAGTGATCTGTCACATTTACAGAGCTAGACAAGCAAAGAAGGGTGTGCTACTGTAGTGGTTAAGGTTATGGGTTCCTAGTCAGTGAGACGGAGATTTGTTCCTCTATCCTGGCTGTATCACTTATTGGTTATGTATTTTCAGGAAAGTTATTTAATAAGCTTTATTTTTCTTTTTTTCTAAAATGAGAATATAATTCTATTCCTATGTCATAGTATTGTTGTAAGGTATAATTAAGATATTGCATGTAACTGTTTATCTCAGTGCCTGGGCCTACAAAATGTTTAATTCCTTAATTATAGTATTATTATTCTATGATAGAAGTGGAATTTTTCAAACTCAAAAGTCCACCGATTATAATAGTGACTCTCCTCTCTTCCCATTAGATTATTATGGGACTGGTGAAATAATGTGAGGAAAGTATCTTGCAAATGGGTGTGTATACACATTTTTGAGACTGTTTGTTCTCTGTTTACTTATAAATATGTCTGGGGCTCCAGATATAGTGTAAGCTTCTAAAAAGCAGGAGTCATATTTTCATTTCTTTTGGACCCTGTGTTCCTAATTCAGATCTCTGTAAATATAAATTGCATAGTAAACCCTAATTCAGTAACTCTTACAATCATTTATTTGTAGCACTTTTACCCAGATTAGAAACTGTTTTTATTTAGTATTTGTTTTTGTTGGAAAAGTATATAATTCAATTTGTCATATAAAAGAGGAGTATTATTGAGACCCAAGAATGCTTTTAGAGTTCAGCAATCACACTTTTATGATATTATAAATTTCCCCCTTCCACATGTCTTGAATATTGTTCATAGCAACAGAAATCATTTTAAAGGGGCATGTTACTATTTTTAATACCCACAGGTGTTTCATTCTTAAACTCCTTTCTTGCCCACATTAATTGCTACCTCTACCCAGTACTGAAATAAATGCATATTAATTTTTAGTGTTGTTTATTTTATTTCTGCAGGTGCGTATTAATTTTGGAGTCCAGTTAAACTTGTCTAGACCTTAAATGCCAACAGATCTCTTAAACACACATTTATTTTTTATTGTTTTTGTTACATTCTTTATTATCAGAATTAATAAATGTAGTTTTTATAAAGCTTATTACTTTCTTACCCTGAAGACTGGATTTGAACTGTGCTGTTCTGGTCTGCTGAGTAAATGGAGATTTAATTACAGATATTTAATTGCTTATTATGAGCTTGGTGGACTTGAACTGAATGAGCCCTTCTTCCCCGTTTTCCATCTATAAATGCACTACACAAACTCATCCTGGGTTAGCTGCTGTTCTGTACAACTTTCACTACCAACTCATGAATCATCACTGCGTGGTGTTTGACATAAAATGTATGTATGTTAGACAGTAATACAGGGACAGTTTCTGCCTTTTTAAAAGTATATGGAGGAATATTTTTTCGAGAACAGTATCAAGGTTAACCTTAAGAAAAATGAATTCAGGAGCTGAAGAGGAAAATAATCTTTATTTGGAGAAAACATAATTGGAATTTTGAAATCAGGAAACCCATTCAATATCCAAGTGAAATGTAAAATAAAATGAAATTTTAATATCTATATTCATTTTCATAAAATGTCAAATATATGATGAGATATAATAGAATAGAGGGATTCTAGTGGTAGCAGCATATAGCAATGGATTAGAATAGTAATTGATTAAAATCAGTTATAGTTCCCTTTTGTATTATTTTTTTGGTGTGATGTTATGAAAAACTATATTTAGTGTAGGTTGAATGAACTGAATTTAATCAATTTTTTTATACTAGAAACATGTTTATCCTACAGTATAAGATAAACTTAAAATGTTTATGTGATCTTGCTGGTGTTTTAATCTAAAGAACTCTATGATTAAATTTTCATCTAAAATGAGAACAGGTATTCATATTTGCACTTAGAATATGCATACCATTTATGTTGGCCAGAGAGCAGGAAATTGAAAAACAAAACAAAACTGATTTCAGCAAAACTGTCTCAATCAGTATGACTTCCAGTATGGCATCAAAAACTTTTAAATTCACAAATAGTTTTTAACTGTAAGTGTTCTTTGAATGTTATGCTTTGTTGTGGTCTCTTTTCACTGCAGTCTTCTAATTCATGTCTTATAAAGGGTTGCCTTTGCCTTGGTGCCAGTTCCAACTTCAGCTAGGTCAGGGAATGTATGAGGCTGATGAACTTCACAACCATCTGTAAAGATAGGTGCTTCAATAGGAGCTGCTGAAGCAGAAGATCTCGAGTCAAACTTAGATAATCGTGGATTTTGCCATGTTCACCACTAAGACCACTTTTACTACTGAAGACCATCATTGTCTCCAGTGGTTGGTTGCCAGTGAGAATGGTGTAAATTTGTTCCTCAACCACAGTGGTTCAAAGAGATGATATTGGCCACAGTGGTATGGGGGATGGTATTGGCTTTAGAAAGTGGAGTAACTCTTTTTATTTAATCATACAACCACATTCTCAGGGAACAAGATGGCTTCCTTTTAGGTGCTGAAACATGTTTGGGGCTAATAGTTCATAAAGGTAGAATTTTCATCCCACTTTGACCCCAGTCACCCTTTATTCATCTCGTTCACATGGATATTGTTTCAGGGCTCTCATCGCCCTTCCCCACCACTTGTCCTTTGTCAGGATTATCCCATTTGACCCTGTTAGATTTCAGTATGAATCTTTTGAATTTTTATGGAGATTTACAGATCTTCTGCCCATAAACCTTCAGGATCTCTATTCAACACAAAATATCAGTTCTGCCTCCCTGGATTACTCTCTGCAAATATTTTCATTGAAGCAATTGCTATCATAGAATACATTGTCTTTCATGTGCCTTTCCATTTATGAAATTACAGTATTTTTGGCTTTGGATAATGATCAAGATTCAATTTAAAATTATCTGAAAGAATAGTGATTTAATGGAAATGATCTTTACTTTAAAAACTGTATTACCATTTTAAAAATTCCTATTTTGTCTCATCGAAGAAAGTTTTGTAATATATTCTGGAATAACACAAAGAAACTTAAAAACTCATGAAAAGAAACTTTATTTTACTTAATGTATTATCTTTATTACTATTTATTTTCTTTCTCATTTTCCATGAGGGCAACAAAAGAAATATAAACAGTACTCACAAAATTTTACTACTTTTTTGACCTCCAAAAAAAGAAAAAGAGATATACATGATAAGTTAAAAAAAAATAGTTCTGCATTACATGTCATCTCCTGGGCACAAACCCAGAATTACTGTTCTTCACAGAACCAGTGTTATTCCAGAAGCAGTTTGGGAGAAAAGGAACTGAAGACAGAAGGATATGGTAGGAAGCTTTATGCATGTTGTGGTTGGAAGAGATGAATCAAAGACAGGTTACTTCAGAGTGACTAATGGTAAAGATATGAAAACTTTTCTTCCTTTAATACCCTAAAAGACAGATAAAAAGCTCTTTGAATATAGTCTAGTTTTGGATGATTTAAGACATAAGATATACCTCACTATCACACAAATAATATTCA
This sequence comes from Eidolon dupreanum, assembly GCA_028627145.1. Lineage (NCBI taxonomy): Eukaryota > Metazoa > Chordata > Mammalia > Chiroptera > Pteropodidae > Eidolon > Eidolon dupreanum. The sequence goes on along the minus strand of CM053501.1, from coordinate 58,873,507 downwards.
ACAGTATTTTCAGAGTGTAGAGAATGGAAAAATATCTTCAGTTTAGTCTTTGACTGACCTATAAAGAGTATCATGGCAATGACTACAGGATATTAAGGACAGTCAATGGCTGAATGGGCCTAACACATCTTGATACAATGGGGTTAAGATTAGTTATCAGCGAATACAAGCAAAGTCAACATTTAAAAATAGCACTTTTCACTAAACTGAAACAGATTAAAAATATACACGTTTTCTTTTTCTTGAATAATATACATTTGTAAAGAATTATTTGACAGATCTTTTGAGGTAAGAGTGCATCAAATATTCCATTATCTCAGGGTTTTTTTTGAAAGATTAGTCAGTTTGTTGGAGGTGTCATTAGGAGAAAGAGGTCAGCTTTCACTATCTCTGATTCCTCTTGGTAGATATGTTATCATGGACTCAGAATAATGGGAGTGATTTTCATCTCATATTTCTTCAGCTCCATGCACTTGGACACAATTCTACTGATCACTCTTGGCTCCCTGACAGCTCAGAGGAGTTTAAAACATCAAAGTTATAGTTATAGGAATGGAATCCCATCAATTTTGAGTGGAAAGGGCCCTAATAATAGTTTTGTTCATTACCTTTATTTTAGAGCTAATACTCATAGAAATTACTAGTAACATGCATAGTAATAACAGTCAATATTTATGAGCATTGTGCTAAGCAACTAACATGGATGATTTCATTTAATCCTCATGACAATCCTGTCAGATCAGACTATACTCTCCACTTTACAGAAAGAAAACTGAGGCACAGACAGGCTAAGAATTCGCCTAGAGTCATGCAACTTATAAGTGCAAAAGTGAAATTTGATCTCGGTAATATGGCTGCAAAGGCAAAAGCCTTACTACAATTCTATACTGCCTTTTTATTTTTAAAATCAAATTGCTTGCAAAATATTACATGGCAATTTACTAGTATGGATGGACGAAAGTTGGACAGTGAAGAAAGCCAATAGGAAAACAGTTGATTCACGAGATGTATAGTGTTGGAAGAGAGCTCTGTGAATACCCTGAACCACCAGAAAGATGAACAAGTGGGTTCTAGACAAAATTAAGCCTGAAACATTACAAAACTGAAGCTGTCCTACTTTGGGCACACCAATGGAAGGCAGAGGTCTTTGGAAAAGTGAATAATTCTGAGAAAAATAGAAGGCAACAGGAAAAAAGAAAGACCAAGCAGGCAATGAATTGACTCCATAAAAGATGCCATGGGCATGAGTCTATGGGAGCTGAGCAGGGCTGTTGAGGATAAGGCATTATGGATATCATTTATTCATAGAGTCTCCAGGAGTAGGAGCCAACTCAATAGCACATAAAACACAATTTAGTAGAACCTGCAACCTAGATTTTCTGCTTCTCGGTCTTCTGCCATTAATGATTTGATTGAGCAATGGTAATAGCTGCTGATTTTATATGTATTCATTCTTATACACACGCAGACTCATATAATCAATATTTTATTGTCTTGTCCCTTTCTCATTTCTTGTGTGTTCCTTTCTTTCCCAGCTTTATTGAGATATAATTAACAAATAAAATTGCATATATTTAAAATGTACAATGTGGTGATTATATATATGTATGTGTGTGTTTTCCACAATTGGGTTAATTAACATATACATCACATAGTTACCTTTTATTTGTGTGTGTGGTAAGAACACTTTAGATCTACTCTCTTAGCAAAATTTAGGTATACAATACAATATTATTAATTATAGTCGCTGTGCTGTACATCTTATATTATTCTTAAAAATCTTTGCCAGAAGCTTAATTTATTCATCCTTAAGAATTTTGTACAACTCTGTTATCTAAGAAACTGCTTGCAAACTGGAAACATTTTTCTCTTTCCCAACCCCAATTCCCACAGGTAAGTTTTTTTCCCCATTTTTTCCTTTTTAAACAAAAGGCTGTTTCTTTTCTGTATATTCCCATGTTGAAAAATTATTCTCCTCCAGCCCAAACATAAATTCCACTCTCTTCCAAGTATCTCTAGCAATTAATTAGATTTTTATCTTGTGAATTTATCATACACAAGGTACATAATCACAAGCTCCTTTACAGATTAATTACCATACAATGAAGCTTCCCAGGCCAAGAAACCAAACATTGCCAGCGCTCAAAAGCCCTTTGTGGACACTCTCTCTTTATAAATTTCTACCTCCCCAAATACAACTTATACTCAATGTCGTATTAATTATTCCCTGGATTTTTAAAAAACATAGTTTTACCATCCATGTGTGTACACATTGAGCCAATGTAATCATTTAACCAATGTGATCATTTTTTTTCTCTTCATCTTCTATAAAATGTCACCTTCGTATTTCCTGTACAGAAACTCTGTTTAATCTTTACATGGTGCATATTTAATCGCCAGTTTAATAAAGTTTGCCATCATCTCTACTGCAGCAATATGCAGTCATTTCTTCTGAATTCCTTGCTTGCCCTTCTATTTATTGCTTCATTTTGTCAATGTGTTCCATCATTTTCTAACATCTTGAAAAGAAAGCAGAAGTTCAGAAACATGTTAGGGAAGGAGAAATGGCAGGGTATGGCGCTGTTTCTTATTCAAGACAATGACTTGTGGATTGAGTGTGGATTCTACATGTGATGAGCTCAGATCTGTGACCTCCAAAAGTCTGTACATAAGCTTCTCTCACTCCTCCACAAATCAGCTGAATCAGTCCTTCCACCATCACCCCACCCTGTGAAAAATCTTAATGGAAAATGGAAAATGGAATACATAGAACAAAATCTAAGAACTATTTGTGCCTATTAAAAAGGACTATGATCTTATGCAGCCAAAAACATTTCAGCATTGCTCTGTTAAAGAAAATGACTGTGAGGCATCCCAAATTGGGTTTTGAAGACCATTTAATGATCCGGGAGAAACGCTCATACTATGGTAAGTGAAAAGACAGGACTCCAAACTCTATATAGAGCATAATCCTAATTTGCTGAAATTAATGCATGGGGAAGAAATAGTGGAGGAAAATACTTCTAAATAACAATGTTTATCTCTGGAAGTGGTGAGATTAGGAGTTAATTTTATTTCATTCTTCACGTCCTTCTGTATGTTCGGGCTTTTCTATAAGGAACATGTTACTTTCATAACTGCAAAAAGAGTTATATTGAAATTTTTTTTAAAAGAAAAGAAAACAAATGACCTCATCAGGTAGTTTTCTGCCTATTCTCTGACAATAAAAAGGCTGGGAGAGGGTTGCACGCGCCTTGGCTTTTGCCGGAGTCAGAGCCCTGCTACATGTCAGCATGGCTCTCCTCTCACCGAGCAAGACAAAAGGGTGCAGCCCCGGGAGACAAAGTCCCAGAGCTCCCTGGGTGCTCAGCCTGGAAGGGACGTGTGTTTTGGTTGTAGACTTTTGAATGGGCACTGCTTGCCCTTTCTGTTCCCATTCCTCAAATGCTTTGATCTGGGCGCTTCTGAGTCCTGCCCACTTGTCACCTTGCACACCCATAAGTGTTTCAGTATGACATGGGAGTGGCCTTTTCCTGATGAGTGAGGAAGCGCGAGAAGAAAAATCTTTTCTAATTTTATCATTCTCACTGCACCAGAGCTGCGTCCTTGTGACTTTGGGGGACACACAGGGCATCAGAGCACTAGGGCATCTCTGAATGAGGACATCCCTTTGATGAGTTCCTTTCTTATTCCTCCGAGCTCGCATCTGCACAGTCGCCTGGGTCTGCAAAGCAATGGGCACCTGAGGAAACATATAAGAACACTGGGTCTCTATGAAAGTGGGAGTTTGGGTTGCAAAGTTAATTGCTGTTTTCACCAGGATAAAGATATCCAGATGTGAGAGAGAATTAAGTTCCTTCCCCTGCACTGGAATCAATGACTGAGCTAAAAGAAACATTTACTCTATGTAGGAAGAAAATGAATACACCTGCACTATCTTCTGTCTATTCTCATGTTCCTTAAATTAAATCAAACCGTCACACAGGTCATACTCACTAAGGGAACCAATGCAATACTGTACTCAGGAGTGTTTGATATAAATTTCATAATGAAGAAAGAATACAAATACATTTATGTGATACTTATGGATGTTTATAACTTCTTATTCCCAAACATATCATACAAATATACTGAATCCATTCTGTACATTTTATCTATAGAACATTTGTGAGATGTTATATGTGAGAGGAAGGTTCAGGTGTGGCTTGGTTCTCATTATTTTATAGTAGTACTTTGTAAAATTTTTTATGGAATCAGAAAATTTTGGAGTTGGATCTCAAAGGTTAAGATCATGTAGTTAAATTTTTATATGTAAAAAAGAAAAACAATGGTCCAGAAATAAATATACATATGTAACATGTATGCATATGACTCAAAATTTAAACTAAAGTTAGTGAATTTTTCTTCACTTTTAAAAATACTCTACAACTTCAACACTGTTATATTCTTATTTGTCAATTAACTAGTTGATAGATTTTAACCATAATAAAAAATACTATTAAGCAAGAGAAGTAAAAGGGACTAAAAGAAAAAGTTATCTATCACGAAAGTTGAAACCATGGCTTGGCATACAAAGGAAATAACATGTTTTTATTGCTACTAGTTACACAGTATAATTTTTAGCAGTGTTCTCATCCCAGATGACAGAAATCACCATCACACGCTAAACAGCTAAAAGCATGGAGTGTGGATTAAAAAAAAGAGAGAGAGGGATAAAGTTTGGGCCAAGTCTACAGTGAAGAGGTTCAAATATCTTATAAAGTGTCAGACCAAACTGGTCTTTCAGAATTTGGAGCAGTTTACTTTTGGCAAAGTCCAATTTCCTCTTCACAAGAGCAATGGCTTCAGATTATATTTTGAACATCAAACAGGCTTTTTTCAGAATTCATTTTGATGAGTTCTGATGGATAATCAGAAATACATGGATTAACTCTGCTTTCAAATAAACATGGGTTTAACAATAAAGAGAAGAAAGCTTGGCTCAGTGTGCTCTGAGTCTTGCCAAACTCTAAACATGGGACTAGTTGGTTCAGGGTACTGGATGAGAGCATGCGATTGAACTAGGCTTCCTCCAGTATTATCTTAATCAGCTTCATTCAGGTCACTCTGTTTTGCTCAGCTCCATCCTGGGGATGAAAAAACTTCTGGTGCCAATATATTAAAGACTGTCCATCAATACCCAGAAACACCTGTGTGGCAGAGATTTGGGTGCCTTAGAATGCACCAGCAGCTGTCTGTGTTTAGATGTATTCCTACAAACCTCATTAGCTTTCCCTTCACATGACAGTACAATGTAGGAAGCAAGGATATATATAGTCTCTGGAACCAGATTCAAATCCCAACTCAGCCACTTCCTATTTGTGTGACCTCGAGATGTTACTTAACCTCTGTTTGCTTGCCTATAAAATGGGGATGATAAAACTGCCTATTTCACAGGGTTGCTGTCATGTTTTAATGACGTAATAAATAAGTACCCAATAGATGTTAGCTATTATCAGTATCTATTTAAATTCTGAAGATTTGATTGAAATTTTTCAATAGTTGTGTCTCAGTCTATTAAGAATAGATAACACCGTTAACTCTCTAATGGTGTGATATTTCCAGAGAAAGGTGGTTTGGAAAAGGGTTAGCACTTTGAAAGGCCACATTGATAAGAGACAGATATGGGAATATTGCTGTTCTCAGCACTCTAGGGTGTGGATTTACAATCTTCAGGGAGAAATCAAATTAACTAGGTTATACAATGTCAGCAAAAATACTGATAAAATAAAAAGAGTTTAATAGAGAAAGATATAGATTTTTTTAAAGGGTAGTCTACATTAGTAAAGGAGATGCTTGATATGCATTTAGATAAGCATTTTCCAAAGTTTGTCCTATGAAACAGTGGTCCTATGAGGTGCATCTTGAAAAAAAGGTTCTATTGTCCAATACATTTGAAAAACAGTAATTTCCATCATGCCACTGTTATCCCACCTCAGAAATTCATAATGTGTCATACCTTAAAGGCTCTGTTTAGTACTGCTCCTATTTAACTTTAACCCAATATTTCTTAAAGTTATCTAACCACAGATTTGGCCATTGTAGGATACTTGAAATATACCTTATAAGAACCAACTTTATGCTGGTGCTCTACCTTCCCCCAAACCTCCCATCTCTCTTCCCCCAACCCTCCACCCCACCCTCATCTTTCCAACAGAGGTCACTTTCTTTGAGAAAGTTAATTAATGCAGGTTTTCCAGGGTAAGTGTCTCTAAAGAAAGCTTGTATTTTAAGCTATTGTCTGTCAACTATGAACTAAGACCTGATTAGCTTGTCCACTTGGCTAGACAACAAGGACCTGAGAGATGAGAAAAATGAATGAAATCTGGCAGAGCAGCTCTAAAGAGGAAAAGTCAGGTGCATAGCACTTTTCTCTTTTTCTCTGGCCTGCTCCTGTGATACATTTGTCAGTATGAATTCTGATCTTGCAGCATGCTGGCCTGGAGCCCTTATGGCTGCATAAATACCCATGGAAGAGCCAGGGTGACAAGTGGTGCTGTGGTAACCCATGAGCCATTCACAGTATTGCCAAAGCTTGAGATGGATGCTTAGGGTCTCCTAGTGGCAGAACAGAGCAGAGGCCTGGTTTCCTTATGAATATAATATTCATCTTGCTTCTATCCTTTCTCACATCTATATCTAACTTTTAAAAAATAGGACCAAGGAGTCATCTCAGCAGATGAATCCCTCACAGATAAGGAGGGATTGGGAGGGTTTTGTTATTCTCTATTTCTTGTATGTTTTGTTTGATAAGAGATGTGAGGTTCTAGGCCAGTCTCCATTCTCTACCCATTGACTTCTATGTGCAGAAATTTCTGACCCTGTGTCCAGGGACCTCATGGGGCACTTTGGGAGTGTCATTCACAGCGAGCCCAGAATGGAGTGTGCCAGTCTTGCACTCCACTGGACTCCAGTGAACAAGCTGCTCTGCTCTGTGGGTAAGCCTCTGTAGTGCTCTATCCTGCACCCAGACAGAGGTGGGGAGTGTCAAACCTAACGCCAGTGTTTGCACAGGTGCTATGGTGAGATGCAGCTTAATTGTAATGCAATTAAGAAACACACAAAGGTACTGAAACACAGGGGCTTGTGAAAATTAGCCCACCCAGAGACAGGAGAGAAAACTTCTGCTTTCCAGTTCGTCATTATCCCTGATATTTTAGTGGGTTATCTTAATACAGAAGTAGGTCAACTGAGAGGTGGCAAAACAAATATTTAACTTCCGAGTGCCTGATTTTATTGGGTGGCAAAATACACTGGATAGTGAAAAGTGTTTTGGGTGGTTTGAGCATTGGGCAGGTACCATAACTAGTCTGGTCCTGGTTTTTTCCCCAGATCTGCAGACTGATTATTCACAGGGGAGAACTGTGAGTACCGATCCTCAAGCACTTCCTTGCCCTTTCAACTTTTGGAGGGTCATGAGTTGATTTGGATTAAAGTCTCCTCATGATCTTAGCTTATAAAACCTTCACATTTTAAAGACCCTCCAACAGGTGGGTCCACATTCTCACAGCTCTCTCTGTTGCAGAGAAAACAGGTCCAATTTCAAGTCTCAGGCCAGAAAAGGCCATTGTTATTGCTCTTACTGTAGGGGAATGGGAAAGGGAAAAGAAAAGCTGAGAAGTGGGTGGGAGGCCTGGCTTTAATCTTTTCTTTAAGGGTCCTAGTCCTGCTAGAATTTACTTGATGTTTGTCCATCAGAAGGCCTTGTGTTTTGTCCATGTATGTATGCAGTCACAATGAAGACGTTTTTCTCTTTCATATAATGTGGAACATTAAAAAATAATAGTCTGGTGATGCATAGGGGAGTTATGCTTTTCCTAGTGTGTGGTTTTTGGCCTAAAGTGTATGATGGTTGGAAGAAAATCAACACAAGACTGCTCTGTATAATATTATGTCTCTGGTAGAGAGTGGTTTGGAGAGTTTTATGGAGCACAGATTCTAAAGGTAAAACCTTTAACAAGTCATAGCTCTGAGAGACTGATGAAACTGTACATTCAAATCTTAGATAAATAAATTAAAAAATTTCCAAAGTAGAGCAAGTTGCCAACTGTTCACATTTGACTTGGATATTGCATTAGATATTTTCCAAGTTTGATATTTCTCCCCTTTATTTTGTAAAGAATCAAACAAACATATATGTTGGTAATGCATGTGTCTAATTTATGTAATATCTGTCTATTAGGATTTTATTACATAACTTCTAAAATTGTCACTCTTTATTTCCCCAAAGGAGAACTGGGAGAGCCTTTCAAGAGTTTGCTAAGTACACTTTGAGCAACCCTCTCCATTAAACTTCTCTGCCTTTTATATTTCATAGGCTTTATATGCCCCATGTCTTGAGTTTCTTTCCCATTACATCAGATATATTCAGAGTATTCTGTAAAGCCCATCATGAGGCTGTGGTGAGGAAGGCTTAGCATGCACATATGGTTTTATAGATACTCTCATGTTTTAAAAAAAGGATTGAGGCAGAAGGGCTAAATTCCAGGAATATTGATGGCTCTCTGTAAAGCATGATCTTAGTGTAAGAGAGGAAGGATGTGGTAAGAGGCTGCAACACTTGATTCTGAGGCTTTTGGCATAGCCCATGATTACATTTGGATTCCTCGAGTGCTATCTCTGCAATGATGAGGATTTATTGTTAGAAACTTGGGTGTTATCCTTGACTCCTTCCACTTTGTCATCATCTTCCAACATCCATTCATGTCCAAATTCTGATTCATCTAACATATTCCTTGAGCCCATGCCCTCTCACCCCTACATTGGTTGTCAGGTTGCCATCCAAAGCTAAACTGCTTCTAAGTTTGCTTGGCTGTCTTTGGTTCCCTTCCCTGTCTAGCCCATTCTTTGTTCTGTTGCAATGAAATCTAAGTCTGATCATGCAACCTCACTGATAAACCATGTCATTGACATCTCATTGCCTACTAAACGAAGAACAAAATCCTTACATGACCCACTAGACCCCATGAGATCTGCACCTCACTTGCCCACAGCCTCTCCTCCTACCTCCATTTTCAGCCTGACCTCACATTTCAGGTGGCAGCAACATTAAGCTGGATACAGTTTCTGCCCAGTAACTGCTGCTTTCATCTCTGGGTTTCAGTTTATGCTGGGATTTCTGTTCTCTTGCCCTCTTCTCTAAGTGTTCAGGCTCACTGCTTCTATTCCCTATCTTCCCTAACTTATGCATTTCTTGAAGCTCGACTAAAGGGTCTGATTCTTTATGAAGGCTTCTCTGAGCTCCTCCCCACCACCATCTCAGACTGGACCAAGTACTTGTGCTTTATGCCCCCAGAGCTGCTTCTGAATCCCTCACCAATATTCTTCCCCTTCTTTTCATTCCCAGGACTTAGCACAGAGTAGGTGCTTAAACATGATTTGTTGGTTAAATGAACGAATAGATGAATGAATGCAGGACTGAGAAACTGGTGAATGCTTTTGATTGGCTAAGCAGTGATTTAAGAATAGCTTGTCCCCATTCAGCTGATTTTATCACATTCCTCCCACCCATTTTAAAGGAAATAAAATGTTATGTATAACTTGAAGGTTCTGCATACCTTTCCCTAATCTGTCTCTCTCCAGAGGTAAGAGTTATTCTGAATTTGGTTTATTGTATACATCACATGTATATTAGATATATATTGGTAAATAATGTATTATTTTGTATATCTCTAGACTTTACATAAATAGTATCACACTTGAGTGTCATGTTCCAACTGTTCTCTTCAATCACTATTGTGTTGTGTAGATTTATAAATATTAATGTTTGAGACTCCAGCTCACTCATTTTAATTGCTATATCATATTGCATTGTATAATATACCAAATTTTTATATTGATTAGACTATTGTAAACATTGCTGTATGAACATTCTTGTCCATGAACCTAGGATAAATATTCAGAAAAGCAATTTGCAAGGCTGAAGAGTATTCAGTGTCAACTACACTAGATATTGCTCAATTATCCTACTAAATTGTACCAATGTATACTCCGACCAGCAGTTTATGAGAGTATCCATGCGTCCACAACCTTGCTGACATTTACTGCTCTCAAACTTCTAAATAATTTTAATTTGATGAATTCAAAATGCATCTCATTTTCTGGCATAATTTAGATATCTCTAACTATTTCCGGTATTAAGCATCTTAATATATGTTTATTAGTCATTCAGGTTTTCTCTTCCTTGAATAGATACCTTAGACAAATACATAATAAAAAGTGCATAACCCAATAGATTGGACACCTGACTGAAATTTGGGTACCTTTGAAAGGGGAGATGGAAATTGTTTGGTAACCCCCAGTAGTCATCAGAACACATCTGTTACTGAAGATTGCTTTGTGCTAATGGTCCCTGGGTCATCCACAATTTGTTAGTTTCCCTGTTATGAAAATATAAAAGAAGAAGAGATAAAGACATACTCATTTCTGGAAATCAAAATGTCTTTAATTAGAACAAAAAGTAACCCTAATGAGAAAGGTGATTTGGATAACAGTAGAAAATGACAAACATGATATTTGTTTGACTTATAATGAAGTCAAAGAAACAAATAGATGCAAACACAAGTACACTTTAGCACAAACCCATGTAGCTGCAGGCACGAAAATAAGTTTTTTCCCTCCTAATCAATCTCCTCTTTCTCTCGACTTGCAGCCCTACCCTATAACTTGTTCTTGGATTTTTGTCTATCCAGTGAGAAACAAATCCCTCAGAGTCCATATAAGGTTAGCAATGTTCAGTGGAAATACAATGTGAACCACATATTGTGATCTTAAATTTTCTAGTAGGAACATTAAAAAAAAGTAAAAAGAAAAAAGTGAAGTCGAGTAATATATTTTATCCAAAAATATGATGATTTCAACATATAATCAATATAAAAATTGGGGATGTTTTACAATGATTTTTTTTTCACATTAAATGTTCAAAAATCAGTGTTCATTTTATGCTTATTGCTCATCTCAACTTATACATACCAGGGGCTCAACAGTGACATGGCTAGTGCCCATATTATTGGACAAAACAGGTCTAAGTTATTTATAGAGCAATTTGACCCAACATAAATTCTCATTCTTCCCTATTTTTTCCCCTTTCTGTGGAGAGCGAGTTGCACGCTGACAAAGTCATTGCAATCTGTGAGGCCAACCAAGGGTTGCCTCATCTCCAGAAACCCTCCTAAGAATGGGAGAAAGTAGGAACAGATTGGAGAACAATGCGGGTGTTGAAATGCAAATGATTTTAGCAGGATGTGGAGGTTGGTTGGGGATTATCTCATTTTAGCCAGCAAATGTATGCTCTTGTATAAAAGTAACTTGCAAAAATAAAATTGTTCTCTATCATCAGCAGGTAGTGGGCTTCCCAATCCCAGCTTTCTGTCTTCTTTCTTTTCTCAGTCTCCCACCGTTCCCACTCAGGATTATTTTCCAGGGCCACGCTGGACGTGGCAGGATTTACCACTTGCTGGACGCGGCACCTTTCCATTACTTATTGGTATTCTGTGTTCTGCATTCTGGGTGTCTTTTCATATCAAGACTGGACCTTGGGGATTAAGCAACCAGGGTTGTTTCTCTAGGGGGCCATTACACAGTATTTCTTCCTTCTCCCCACCAAAATGGCCCCTGAATTCATTGCCTTTAGTGGTCTATTTCATCAGCTCAGAGACTCTTAATATGGAGTTTGGGGTAATCACCCTAATTTTAGTTGCCCTTTGAACATTTGCATGTCATAGTGCCCAAGTATAGGCACTCATTCAATGACAGACTTAAAAATGATTTGTCTAACAGAAGATATTGATAGTTCCTTGTAAGAATCCTAAAATATAGAACTAAAATGGATGACAATTATTATCTGATCTAAATTTGAGTGGTTAAGTGGCTTGCAGAAGAGAGTCACAGCCCAGTAGTAGCAGACATACATCTAGAGTTGAGGTTTCTGTACTCCTGGAGAAGTAGTTATGTTGTCTGTTACTCAACATGAATATTGATAATCCAGAATTGGGACTCTGGGACTGAGTGGACAATGTTCTAGTAGCTCTCTAATTTCCATCAAGGCCATACATATACACATGACTAGTGAATGTGAATGTCACCTAGGTTAAATAGAGAGGCCGTCAGCAGTACTGTGTTAAGCAGACTATGCCCCAAGCAGCAATTCTTTTGGTATAGCAGAGTTAGGTGTATAGCCAATCTTTAACAAAAAAAAAGGACTACGAATTGCTGCTTTTCTCGAGATAAAGATGCTCTTCTCATACACTCCACTACAATCTTTCTTCATTTATTTATCAGTGAAGACTCTGTACACAATGATGGGATTCCTTTTGGTGGAACCAACTGCTGCTCAACCAGTGAGGCACACCCTGTGTCCTTGTCAGAGAGGGAGAACCATCCAACTACTGACATTCAGATTTTGCTTTTGTTACTAGTTGCTTTTCTCTATTTGAAAAACACTAGACTACTTATTTGTTCTACTTTGTGGTAATGTGTGAAAAATGCCATCATTACTGGCAGTAGCTTCCTGGGAGCTTTTCTTATCCTGGTTCAGCAGTTGCATATTAACTAATCTGAAAATTACTTCCATGTTAAGTTCTCTTTTTTATGTTAAAAATAATGAACAATTAAACATGTTTAGGAACTATTTACTTATTTTTAAACAGGCTTAGTGAACACAGGATCTTGAAAAGATGCAAATGATGCTCAGTCAATAGCTGTCTTATTCTAAATCTTGAAGTGAGGAGAGCATACTTGAAGAGTTCAGGCCTGAGCTGTGGCATAGATATATATATTCCAAACACACATGGAATATAATTGTGCAGACTGAAATGCATGAAATGTCGTTATGGAAATACCTTGGAGGATCACTCGGGAAGTTTCTGTACTAGTTCTCTTCCCTGAGTGGGCCAGTGAAGCAAATGGAAAAGGAGGTCCTGATGTTAACCCATAAAAGAGTCATTAGCATTGTCTTCTAGGCCAGATGTTTCTGCAAAGATTGCTATGCAGATTTCTCCCAAAGAAGATTATCTAATGATGGACTGCTTGGCCACTTGAATAATTAAAAACACATTTCCTTGTGGGCATGGCTTCCTTTGGTTTAGAATCCTAAAATATTAGAATCCTTCCATGGCCTATGGTATGCAGAGGGACAAAGGTTTTATGACTTGGGAAAAAAGGTCACTCAGTGAGAGAGTGGCAGAGCTCCGACTAAAACCCAAAACTGTTGATAACAGTTCCTCAGAAACAAAGGACCTGTAGTTTGCTGTAGTTTGTTTTATTAAATTATCAAGAGAGATGCTTTATGATGAAAATGTCGTACCAAATTCTTCTCACTGGAAAACTGTCTGAATGCATACTAGGCATTACTTCTATCCATAGTCTTCATCGAAATAACAGAAAAACCACTTAGAATTTATGATATTCATTTTGACTTTATGCCTTCCCATCCTAGAACGTAGATAAGCCATTGGAACACTGAGGAGAAGCCAGTTTTGTCCAAGTTGTCAGTCCAACCTGGGGTTATACTTGATCTGAATAACAGCAACATGGCAGTATTTTCTGGCTCAGCCCCTATCTTTTAAAAAAAAAATGTAGGGCTTTAGTGCCCTTAAATTTCTCTCAGTTAGTTCAAGAAATCTCTGGAGCTTTTTTCCATGTGTGGTCAGGTGAGCAATGTACCTGACTACTAACTAGGTGGAGTCCTCCATTTTCTTCAGCACTCACTTGGGAACACTTGCTTTCTCAATTTTTATCTTCTTCCATCTGTCTGTCATAGTGATGTTGAACTCCCCTATTCCATCTGATTCTCCATGTTGCAGTATGTCCTCTGGGACTTCTAATCAACTCCACATGTAAACTAGACAGAGTTGTCAGGCTGCTGTGACCTCTCTTGCTGTATATCTTGTATTAAGTTCCCTGAGTCCCAGTTCAGCATCCTGATGAAGGGAAGAAAAATTCTTTACCTCAACTCATGCTACACTGTTCCATGACCACAAGGCTGGGCTGCCTCATGTTGTCAATATCATATAATGATCTTAGTGAAATTGCATGTTTGCTCCTGCTGTTGCCCTCTCTCTTTCAGGGACTTCATTGTACAGGACTCTGGCACAAACTTGAGGTAAAAGAAAGAGCTAGAAGGCATTATAAATCCCAGCTGTGTTCACAAAAGCCCTCTTCTCTCAAGCCACTGCCCTTGGTCCATATTTGGTCCATATGTGAATCATGTTTTTCTCTTCTTAGGAAGAGAGTTCTTCACTTCCTCGTGCAAACATTGTCTTTGAGGCCCCATCCACCATTCTCAGACAGGCATGGATTTGCTTGGTGAACAGAGTTCAAGTCCCTAAGTTGAGTATGTTGCCTTCTACAACACAGAAAGAATGTATCTAACTTAAAGATGTTTCTGATTTCTACCAGAGGCCAAGATACAGAGAGACTTTTAGTCATGTAATTACATTCTTTTGGTTCATTGTTATCTATAAAGCTTGTAGTCAATAAGGTATCATTTGTAATAAAACATGTGAGCCATGGAAAAATGTAGTCACTGGTAAATTATGAACAAGTAGATCTCTGATGGGCAAAAACAATGATTTGTAGTATTTGTTGATTTCCATAATGTAAATACTCTCCCCAGTGATAATTTTAAGCAGCTAATGTAAAGTCACTGAAAGTGGAATGAGGAAGAGGTGCTCAGGAGCACACTGTTATGTATAGCAATTTCACCACACATGTAATAGTTGTAAACAACCTCAAGGGCATAGATACTAGAAAAATGTAGTCAAATAATTAGGAAGTGATGATTTTTGAATATTTTCTATCTTTGTTTTGAATATAATTTATTTAATTGTGACTTTGTGTAACTTTTAATAATAGCTATATTGAATAAACACTCATAAAATTCCAGAAAATTTAACAATCGATTCTTACAAGCCAGTATATCCTAGCTCCAGCACTCCACAGGGTATAATATAATGAGGTAAGTCTAATACTAATCTTCCAGAGCTGTGTAAGCTAGCACTGCAGATTGTCATGAGGATAAAACAAGTGCATACAAAATGAAAATGTCAGGCAAAACACCTGACATATTGGTGCTCAGTAAGTTCTGGGTAAATCCACAAGGATAGTCTTTGATGGTAGAAGAGGCAGGAATTAGTTTGGTCCTCTGAAGCAAGTCAGAGCTTTCACCCTAATAATTCTGAAACTATGTGCATATTGTGTCTCGCTCAGGGTAGATCAAATCCTGCAGTTAGAGAGAAGGATAAGGAGAGAGAGAGAGAGAGAGAGAGAGAGAGAGAGAGAGAGAGAGAGTGGGAGCGCAAATGACATCATTTTACTTATGCTCCTCAAATGGTCCTCATTAAGTTGACTGCACAGACTATAAAGAGGGATTTTAAAAGCCTGGAAAAGTTGAAGGCAGACAATTTTTTTGTTCAGAGGATGAAATGGGGTAAACCATAACATATGTACCAAATAATATCGTCTTTGTTTTATGTAATAATTTATTTTCTCCCCTCCCTTTCCTCTACATGGAAGAGACCTAACTCGAGGTCAATTCTCAGTACCCCTGAAAGCTGAAGAAAGAGCAGGACTGATTTGATGGCTTCCCTGGCCTGCACACTGCTGGATCCCACTGCACTACATGGTGGCAGCCTCGTCAGTTAAATTATGATGGCTGCTTTGACAAGAGGAGGCTTCATGCTTTATGAGGCTGATAGCATTCAACGTTTAAACCATTAAATTTGCATCTGGGAAAGCCCTGGTCAGGAAAAGGTAAAAAGGTCAAATTTTCATAATGGCTCTCAGAGCCCAAATGGTATCTTTCCTGAGGGACTAACTGGAAACATTCAGCTTTTTGTTGTAATAGAGGTCTTGATTAATTAAAAATCAGTGAAATAAAAAGATCTTTTAACAAGTGTACTTAAACTCACTGACAGACATTTTCCTGCTAATTATTGGGACTAGTAGCTAACTATACTTTGCTGCTATTAATAGAATGAATTCCCACATTTAAATTTGGGGGATATTCTCCAAGTTCATTGGCATTGTTAAACCAGGCAGATAATTGCCACATCTCCAATGAATTTAGTGCAGTGTAGAACTAGACTTAAAGTCAGTTTTTCAAAATTGTTTTTGGAGGAACCCCAGAATTTCATTGAGATTTTATAATTTCATTGAGCCAATGACAGTTTCTTTTAAGATAAATTTGCTGCCCCAATAGTTCTTAATCATATTTCTCACAAGTACAGTCATTTCAGCTATCATGTGACATGTGCATGCTGAGAAACCATATGCTATGCAAAATCATTTAACAAAAACCATAGGGCTTTGACACCAAATCATAGGCCATAAAAGGCAAAATTGATGAATTAGACCTCATCCAAGTGATTAACTTTCAATCTGTGAAAGACCTTGCTAAGAACATGGAATGACAGACTAGGAGGGGAAATTGCCATTTACTTGGTAACAAAGGACTAGTATTTACAATATATAAGAACTCTGAAATCTTAACAGTAAAAAAGCAAATGAGCCAATCTGACTAGAAAATAAGCAAGAGACATGAAAAGACAATTTACTGAAGAGGATATACAGATGGTAAATAAGCACATAAAAAGATGTTCAACAACATTAGCTATTAGAGAAATGCAAATTCATATCACAATAAGATATCACCACACACCTGTTAGAAAGGCTAAAATAGAAAATAATGACAACATCAAATGATGGTGAAGACGTGGAGAAACTGGATAATTCATTCACTGTTGGTGAGAACGTAAACTGGTACAGCCATTCTGGAAAATTGTTTGACAATTTCTTAATAAACTAAGCTTGTAACGTCTATGTGGCCCAGCGTTTTCATTCCATGGCATTTACCCCAGAGAAATCAAGACCTATGTTCACACAAAAACCTATACATGGATGTTCATAGAAGTTTTATTTGTAATAGCTCAAAAGTGGGAAAAACTCAGATGTGCTTGAAACCTGGAAGTTAAACTGTGGTATATCCATACCATGAACTATGACAGCAATTAAAAGGAACAAACAACTGGTATATGTAGCAACTCTAATGAATCTTCAGGGAGTTATGCTGAGTGAAAAATGCCAATTCCCAGAAGGTTATGTACTGTAGATTCCATTTATGTAACATTTTTGAAATGAAAAAACTATAGAAATGGAGAACAGATTAATAGTTGCCAGGAGTTAAAGATGGGGAGGAAGAGCAAGAGGAAAATGGAATGGTCATAAAAAGGCAACAGAAAGGATCTCTGTGATGATGGAATTACTCTATACCTTGACTATCTCAATACCAAAATAACTAAATGGGTAAAGGAGACACTGAATATGTCAGTATTATTTCTTACAATTGTATGTGAATCTCAGATTATCTCAAAATAAAGTTTAACTACAAAAATCATGTAAGAAATGGGGTTAGGAGCAGAACCCTCAAAAGCTTTGTCAACAACACTTAGAAAAAATAAGAATGTTATAAAAAATGGTAACACAGTTTTAAACATGTTAAATTGTTAAAAAAATATATAAATACTAGATATTAAATATGGCACTTTACCTTGACAAAGACCTGAAGTTAGCTTGTGGTAGTGGGTGATGCAAGGGTTGCAGCTTTTGAGTTGTAATGTGGCGAAAGGATGGTTATTTGAAATAGAATGGAAAGTTGTAACACAAATGTATTGCTTGGCTCATAACACACACAGTGAACTGAGGTAGGTGGCAGATGTTTGAGAACTGACATATTTGCATGTGTGTGTTTTGTGTATTCTTGTCTCCTGTTGAGCTAGTACAGTTTTCTGTGTTCATATACCATTTCTAACAGTCAAAATTACACATAAATAATCACAAAATCTGTGTTGTGCTCAAATAGTTTCCTAATATATCAATTACTTTGAAACAAATTTGCATTTCTCAAAACAAGCATTTTAACAGAACTGATTGTATATTCAGTACACAAAAGTGATATGATATCCAGATAATTACTGGAAATGGAAGAAAATTCCACCTCAAATAATAGCTAATGTCATCAAAGATGTCAGAGACTTTTGATCCTGGTGATCCTACACAAGTTATTTTCTATACTTGGAAAGTGTGTTAAAATTTTGGCAAGGTTTGTTCCTCTTTGTTTCTCCAACATAAATTGATTAAACTTAAAAATAAACAATGCCTTCTAGGTTTTGAGTGTTAGAGTAATATCAGATGTTAGCAAAACACATAGATTTGTCACAATTTTAGAAAAGAGATGAGGTACAAATATTTGTTTATTTTTTTTATTTTGTTGATAATCTTACCTATACTCTGATTTAACATATTAAAAGAGAAAAAATATATGTGGTGAAAAACAGTTACACTTACATCACCTTTTTAAAGGAACTTAAAATTTATCATGTATGTTTTGTTATTGGAAGTATTATATCTATTGAGGTAGATGGGTACATAAATAGATTGAATATTAGAGCACATTATTTATGGAATAGGAAATTGAGCTCATGGTTGATTGGCTCACTTAGGTAGAAAGAGAGTGCTAATAAAACAAAGGTTATGAGTTTGATTCCTCTGGCTTAGTTAACTATATTTTGTTTCTGTTGAAACAGATGGCTCACCTACTCAAACGTGCCATCTTGCAATGCCTCCTACTGGTTACAAAAGGAATTTATGAAATTGTATATATAAGTTCAAATCTGATACCACTTGGAAACCCAATTGCTTATAGATCAATACTATAAAGAAATTCAACTTAGACATCTAGGCAATTAGGCTTCCCATTACACATTACTATAATTATAGATTCATTTAGTACAACTGGTCCCAGAGATCAATGCTGAAATATTATGTGACAATACACAAATTATGGGGAGAATAGCCCCAGATGATTTTCTCATTCCCAACTTAAAGTTAATAGTCTCCAGAGACAGT
The DNA here is from genome assembly GCA_028627145.1 of Eidolon dupreanum. NCBI lineage: Eukaryota > Metazoa > Chordata > Mammalia > Chiroptera > Pteropodidae > Eidolon > Eidolon dupreanum. The sequence goes on along the minus strand of CM053501.1, from coordinate 58,854,565 downwards.
GAGATGAAAAGCAGCTATGGAGAAAAATTCTGAGTTAGATGTTGAACCATTAAAATGGTGTAGTGTTTTCTAGAAGTGGGAAGGTAATGGCAACAATGACAAAACAAGGGAATATACATAGTTAAACTCCAAGAGTAGAGAATACCTTTGGTTAAAACTCATACTCTTTCTCAAACCCAGTTGTGAATAACAAATTGGTGAAAAATAGAAGGAAAAGCTCTCCATTTTCAATAAAACAAGGAAACAGTCACAACCTCAAACCACAAATTATATAGCAAACCTTCCAAATACTAAGAAATCTATACCAATGAAAACAAAAGGAAGCTGAGTGCCCATGCAAACCTCTTCAGACATCAAGTGGGATACAAGTTTCCTTAAAGGTTAGTGTTATGGTCCTGAAAGCCCCAGCTCATGATCCTTTAATGCAAGAGACAAGGTCTCCGGATTGTGAGCATACCTAGGAGAAGTAAAACTGTTCCTTGTAGACAGCTAGCTCAAATAGCTCAGGATCTCCAGGAGGGTGATTGTCTCTGCTTTAGCCTCCTAACCTGGGTAGAAGAGGGAAACAATCTGGCATGTAAGAAATTTTACTGTGAGGAAGCCTGGATTTTTGACTGAGAAACTTGAAAGAAAAGAAATATGCACCCAGAAAAGAGGATAAAATAGGCTTAAATAAAAGGTGTTCAAGATGACAAACCCATGTTGTAGAGCTGTGGATACAAAATGTTTACTGAGAAACTACTTGGTGCCAGACCCCACTGTCTCAGTAAAGAGGAGAAATGTCTCAGTCTTCAGGGTTACTTTCCAGGGATGCATATGCATTTGTAGTCCCAACTCAAGGACATTCCTCTTGATAGTAAAAAACTGGCTCCATTCAAAGATGAATAATCATTAGAAAAAAATGAAAAAGGAAAATTATAAACATGAAAGTGAATAAAAATAAAGCAGGAAAGGAGCTTAACAGGCAACAAAGAACATTTTTCACTTCTGTCAATATAAATATTAATTGTACATCAATAAAATAAGTATATTTTGAATTCCCAGGGACCAAAAATGAAGAAATAACTGAAAACCTCTTCTAAAGCTAAAGCAGCCTTACAGGTGTTTGCCAACACTGGAAGCATTTGGCCATGGTTTTAATAGCAACATGTACGACAGAAACAAGACCTTAGGTCTATGCAAGATTAGGGATTAGAACTAAGAATGCTGTAGGGTAAGCAAGAAAGATACATGTGTTTCTCAAAAAGGGAGACGACAAATTAGTTTATCGTTACAATGGAAAGTTCTCCCCTGAGAATTTGTAACCTAGGCCAGCCATTACATGAGTTTGGAGTTTTAAATTTGGACCACCTGTACAGTCCAGGAAACCCATAATAGGAAATTAATTTAAAATGATCCTAAATGTTCCAGGTTCCCTAGAAAAAACAAGTGAAAAACTTCTCTGGAGACTTACCTCTTCAACTTGGTACCCTCATGATTCCCACAGAGTTACATCACCAAACTAGGAACATTTAACCCGAAGTATGAATAACAAAACGAACCCTGCAAGTCAGAAGAAACACAAGAAACAAGCAGAGGAATTAAATCCCATGGTCTTCAAATTTTGGAAGTATCAAGTAAGGAACATAAAATGATTATCTTTAAATATACAAAGAAATGAGTGGAACTAAGAAACTATGAAAGCAGATTAAAGAAAAAACTTATAGAAATGAAAATAAAATAACAGAAGTTAAATACTAGACTAAATAAAATTGAAGAAAGAATTAATAAACTGGAAGATAATTCTGAAACAATCATCCAGAACATGTATTGACTTGTACAGTAAATCATTTCTTTTTCATAGGTCATGTACAAATATTTGTTGAGATTTACCATGTATCCCCCAGCAGAGTTGTCGTTACAAGGAACTAACACCTGGTACGTTATGTAGTTAGGATGAACATGTGCACAGTTACAAATGAGGACACAAATGAGGAAGTGTCGGTCTTACCTGAGAGAACCAGAAAGAGCTTCATACAGAAGGTTAGCTTAAGCCGAGTATATATAATTATTATTTCCATTGACTTTATCATCTTTGTTAAAGCATACAGCCAAGAAATTTATAAACATGACAAAAATTACAAGTTAATAGTTATAAAACTAGCAACTTCATAAAGTGGTGAGAACCAAGAAAAAAAACAAAGGAGAAAAAGAAAAGGACAGATCTTTTATTGGGGGTAGTATCTTCTAATTATGACTTTTTAGCTTTGAGTTTGTATTTATTTGCACTTCTGACTAGGCACAGAAACCTGACAGTTTTTCAGGACCACCCCTTCCTTTCACCCCACATCCCCTATCCCTCTCCCCACTCTTTTTGTCAAAACATGAGTAGACCCAGTGTGCACACCTGTGAGATCAACTTTCCAGTCTAAATACCTTATATAAAATCTTTTGAAAGCAACAGGGTACACTCACTAAAAGTTTTAGGAATGGGAGCCAATTTTTAATTTGTTCCTCCTGTTTGCTGAAACTATAGTATTTCTCTTTCAAAGACTTTATTAGAAACCAGGTTTTCTTATGGGAACACAGACAAGCAATTTACAGTGATGAATTAGTGATGATGGTTAGAGTCAAGAGTTTCTTCAATTATTAGAGGTTTGTACTATCTTAAAAAGGCATTAAACTTGCAGAAATATTTCAGATTTTAATGGAGCCAGTTCCAAAAAGAGAGTAAGAGCAGTTAATAATGACAGTCATGATGATAATAAAGACAATGATCAAACTACTGCCATATCTGCCGATGTGCCAGGCATCATATGAAGTATTTAGAAATATTTTCTCCTTTAAGGATAAGTACAACTGATCACCTTAGTCTTATTAGAGCTATATCAGGAAGTCTATTGCAAAAATGTTGAATGTAGAAAACAAAACTTGCTTCAGATTATTTTTTGAAGCCATAAAAGCAAAGGAAAAATAGGCCTGCTGCCAAAGGACAATAGTGCAGTTTTGGAGATACAAAGGCTGAACTCCACATTCTGTTTTGCTTCTCTTTCTCAGCAAGGAGCATCATCTTGAGATGAAAAATGATGAGAAGAATATGAGTAAGGAAAAAGAAGCCAAAATGATACACAAAATGATTCTATAAGGGCCCCTAACAACTTTAAATGTGTCTGCCTAATGGTTAGAATGAATTCATTCAAAAGATACAAAGAGAACTTTCAAAAGAGGTCAGCAAAAATCTTGGAATCTTAGAGGACAGAAGGTCTTCTGACAGGCTGGGAATATGTATGTGTGACTGCTATTTTAAACGGGAGAAAAGTATATTTCACAAACTGCTTGAGGGGCACAATTCTAAGATAGGTTATTGTATTTTATTGACTTCAAGTCACACTTTTCTTTTTAGCACATTAATATTTTGGAAAATGGGAGGTGTCCAATAATCAAAGACAAAGTAGATTCTCCAGTCATCAGATTCAACATAAATTAATACCTACTAATGCATTAATATGATTATTTATCATGTATTCTTCCATTAAGTTATTTTCATTTAACACATGTGATTGGATTTGAATTCAAATTTGAATTCTTTTTGACATATAAAATATCTTAAAAACCAATATAATGTAGCATTGGAATAAAAATCCGAGGCATATAAAATATGCATTACAGAGAAATACATTTTCTGGAATAGATGCTAGAATTTTTAAAGCTCAAAGAATTTGGTGTGACCAATATATCCGATGTCCCCTCCCTATCAAAAACTTCAGGATATATTTCAAAATTTTATTAATAGCCAAGTCTAAGAGTAACTAGAGATCATAATCATGAGTGTGGTTTTTGAAAAGAATATCACGGCAAGGCCAAAATGATTCAAGCATCCTTAGGCTCTGAATGTAAAGAAGGCTGAGATTTTTGAAAGTGGTATATAATGTAGGATAACTATGTGCTATTTTCAATAAAAAAGAAAAATAATGTAATTGCCCCCAAAATATATTATTAAATTGATGTGATTTCTTAGCATTCTGTTATATTAAAATTAGATTAAAAATGCCATTCAAAACAAACTCTAATGTTTATAGTCAAGTGCTTTTAGACAAAGGGGCCACGATAATTCAATAAGGAATATCAGTCTTTTCTACATTTGATGCTGGGACAGCAAGGTATCTATATGCAAGAAAAGAAAGAAAGAAAGAAAGAAAGAAAGAAAGAAAGAAAGAAAGAAAGAAAGAAAGAAAGAAAGAAAGAAAGAAAGAAAGGAAGGAAGGAAGGAAGAAAGAAAGAAAGAAAAAGAAAAGAAGATTTTAGGCCCTTCACACCTTCGCACCATACACAAAAGTTAACTCAAAGTAGATCATAGACAGGAATGTTAAAAGTTAAAACTATAAAACTTATAAGAAAACACAGGAGTAATTTTCATGATTTTGAGTGACTGATTTTTTAGATATGAAATCAAAAGCAAAAGCAATAAAAGACTGATAAACTGAACTTCATCAAAATTAAAAACTCTTGTGCTCCAAAGAATTCCTCCAAGAAATTGGAGGAATCTTCAGAATGGGGAAAAATATTTACAAATCATAGCTTTGTTAAAAGACTTGTAGTTAAAACATATCAAAGACTCTTAAAACTCAACAGTGAAAAGTCAACAAAATTTTTTAAATGTACAGAGGATTTGAATAGACATTACTCCAAAGAAGATGGCTAATTGGCACGTGAATACATGCTTAACATCATTAATCGTTAGAGAAATGCCAATCAAAACCATGCAATACTACTTCACACTCACTAGAGTGAGTATAAATAAAAAAGACACACGATAACAAGTGTTGGTGAGGATGTTGAGAAACTGAAACTCATTCATTGCTGGTGGGAATGTAAATGGTTCAGCAACTTTGGAAAACAGTTTGGCAGTTCCACAAATTGTTGAATATAGATTTAGCATATGACCCAACAATTTCACTTTTAAATATTTATCCAAGAAAAATGAAAACACATCCTCATACAAAAACTTGTCCACAAATGTTCAGCATTATTCATAATACCCCAGAAGTGGAAATAGTCCACATGTCCATCATCTGATAAATGAATAAATAAAATATGATGTATCAATACAATGAAATATTATTCAGCAATAAATATCAAATACTGATACATGCAACATAGATTAAACTCCAAAAAATTATATAAAATGAAAGAAACCAGTCATTATGAAAAAAAATTGCGCATTGCCAATTATAGGAAATGTCAGGAATAGGCAAATATATAAAGACAGAAAGATTAGTGGTTACCTGGGGCTACAGGGAAGGGGGAGAGAATTGGGTGGAGGGGAAGTGGAATAATTGTTAATGGGTACAAGATTTTGGGGAGGTGAATAAATATTCTAAAATTAAGTTATAGTATGTTGTATAACTGTAAATATAATTAAAACTATTGAATTTTACACTTGAAAAAAGGTGAACTTTACAGTATACAAATTATATCTCAATAAATCTATTTTGAATGCATTGAAAGTGAATAGTTCTTGAGCAGATGGAAGAGAAAGTAGAGATCACAAGGACCCAGACTGAGCTTACTAAAAATAAGTTGAATTGCACTAACTTGTTTTTGCACAGGTGGGGTTACTCATCTACTAGATCCAGAAATGCTGTAAACCTAGTGTATCTGGATTTTTTAAAGATATATTATAAAGGTCTCTCATAATGTCCCATTGGACAATTAAACAAATTGAGGAAATATTACTTGAATTCATTGAGAGTTTGATGGATTCATAACTGAACAAATGTACCAAAAAGGGACTGATTTAATGAATGTATATTATCATTAGAGCTGAGATGCAGTATTTTGTATAAAATATTCTTCTGATTGACATATTGATGACTTGGGATATGATAGATCATTGGGAATAATCACTTACTGAATACTAGTAACAAAATGCTAAATATTCTTGACAAAAAATCTTAGTAAGATTGACTAATATTTATCTAGATAGACCTAGTAGACGGAGCAAGGGGAAAATGAAACAAAAGACAAGAAATATTTCTTGAGATTAAATTTTTGCAGATGATCATGTATTCATATGCACCAAATTATAAATGTTAAAATTTAGAAAAATGGGGTTTCAAGTTATCTAGTTCTATTCTTTTTCTGAAGTGCCCCTGAATTTCAATTCTAAATTGAGTAACTAAACCCACTGGAAGGTACATGCATACAGAACGACATTGATGGTCTTGGCCAGCACAGACCCCCGTGGACCTAGAGCTATGCATTGCCATAATGAGTACTGGGTTTTATTTTAGACATAGAATTCACTTCCTTAGCAAGGAAAGACTTAGAGACTGGGGAATTAACAGTCTAAAAGAACCCATCAAGTCAAACTTCTGCACTTCCAGCCAGTTTGAAACAAAATTGATGTTCTGTGCACATTTTGTCCTCACCTGGATTGCATGCTGGCTGCTCTATAGTATTTATTAAAGGTGGAAGAGCCAAGTACAGCATGTTTTGGAAACTAAATACCTGGTGTTCTGACACATACTTTCTGGATGAGCCATAAGTTAGTGGGTTCCTCATAAATACTGATCTGTTCAATGAGTGTTTACTGAGAAAGATGTTTTCTCCTTTTTTTTTTTTATTGTTTGGTTAGGACATATTTTTTCCTTTGGGGCTTTGAATGATGTTGGAAGTTATAGTTCTGCCAAAACATAGGTTGCAAAATGCCTTTAAGTGGCTTAAGCTACTACTCCAACCATGAATCACTGAAGTCGATGCTTTCAACGCTTTAATAGAGGTCTTTCAATACAGCGTTTGACCTATTCTCTAGTGAAATGGATACTCTGTGCTTTTCTCAGGGCTTCTCCCAGCAACCTACTTCCACAAACAATGCAAAGCAAAAAAGTGGTAGTGTTTAACAGAATAAATGCTGACGATTACATTTCTTCTCTAAAGAATGTATACTATGTGAGAACTTTAATAATTAATTTAAAGTATTTCATAACATTGTAATTTATACCTAGACTCCTCGGATAATATTTCTTTCTTTAGTCATAATAGCATAATTTAGGCCAAACCACATGATTGCTTTGGTTTGGGTATGGGATTGTTTTGCCTTGATTATAGAATTTTCAATGACTCTGGTAATCCTAACAATACATACTATTTACTGAGAAAAGTGCCAAACAGTTGTGCTATATATGACATACAGCATTTCCAGACTTTGTAACATTCCTTAAAGATAGATATTACTGTTCCCATTTTCTGCATGAAGATGTTGGCACTCAGAGCAATTAAGTAACATATGCAGTCTCACTGGCTGTAAGTGGCAGAGTCAAAATTTGAACACATATTTGTCTGATTCCAGTTTATTGCCCTCTCCTTTGAGTTAGGTAAGCCAGTCTCGCATTCCTTTTCTTTCAGGTTTGCAAAACTTTGTAATTGCTTAAGTGGAAATATGTAGATATATTTAGAAGGCTATGCTGCATATTAAAAAGTAACAAATTTTAGGTGAAGAAAAGAATATTCCACTCGGGTATTTACCATACATGATTTTAAGCCTTCATTTTTATAAAAGTTATGGTTATCCCATCTGTTTCTTCATAGCATAGATTATTTTCTTGGTCTAAAAACCTACCATTGTTATACTTCTATTAAGTCCTGGGTCTTAAGGCTTACTTTATGCATCCTTGTTACATTTCCTTCTTATTTATTTTATATTGCATGCTTTTTTATTTTTTCTTTACACACAAGGAGAATATTGTGGACCAAAAGTATCATAAAAGATGAAGCTATCAAAAAAAAAAAAAAATCCTCTACATCTCCATGCATTTGTCCTGTCCTTTTTTTACTGAGTAGAAAGAACCATAGCAGAGATGCTGCTTCTCTCTTATCTGTGTCTTATAATCAAAAATTTAAAAAGTGCTATAGAGCTGCAGTGTTTTCTAATTAAAAAAAAAAAAAAAAAAAAACAAAGCCTGATCTAGAGGAAGAGAGTAATAAAACCAGATTTGTGTTTTGGGAAGCACACTGTGAAGGTATGGAACATATTTAAGAGATTATTGTAATAGTTTAGGCAAGTGTCAATGAAGTTTGAATCAAAATAGAGGGGATAGAGGATAGAGAGGTTTCAGGTATGGGAGCTGTTAAGAGAAAATAATGTTTGACTTTGATGAGGGGTATGAGAAAGAGGAAAGATTCTCGAGTGTCTCCCAAAATGAAGAGGAGTAGCTTTGGGATGAAAGATGACATAAATAGATTTAAAAAATCTATTTGCTTATTATTCTACCATTAGACTATAAGAGCCATAAAGACAAAAACTTAGTTTTCTTTAATGTAATGCCTGATATTTAATAGGCATTCAAAATAGAGTAAGTTCAGCTTGGTTACGTTGAGTTTTAGGTGCTCATGGGTCATATAGTTAGAGGTTTAAAGAGTCTAAAAAATAACTAAAATACAAATTGTGATCATCTTTGTCTGTTAGAATTATGCTAATATTTATTTTATTATTTTATTCTGAATACTCCAGATTTATCTTAATATTTTATTTCGAATACCCCAGATTGCTACAATGAACATACATTAATTTTGTTTTAAGAAAAAAATTAAAGCTTATTTATTATTTCAAAAAAGGACAAAACTGGAAAAACAAATATAAAACCATCAGGGCAGCCTACAAGGACAAATAATATTTATCAAAGAAATGGTTAGACATTTGAGCAGAAAGTTTAAATTAATTTATACTTCCATCCAAATTTTGATAGTGCCTATGTCACCACACAATCAAGCATGGGCATTACAGCTTATTTTCAAGTTTCACGTACTCTCTATTGTTTATTAGAGAATCACTGTTCTGGGCTAAATCATTTGGCTCTTCAGACTAAAAAAGCAAATAGGAGGTAACACCCCTTAGTCATCAGCTCTGTTCTTACTGTTATCTACTTGTCCTCTTTTTTGAGTTTCTGAACAGTCTTTTATGTTAAGGCAAAAGAGGTCACTATATCTGTCTGTAAGTGCTCCTAGTTGTCTTTCAAACCCAAATTTTATTTGAAAAAAAATTCTTAGAGGAGGCAGATGATTTTACAACAAAACTAAATATGAGAAAAATTAAATAAATGCCACATGTATGTGACATTTTGTTTTTGTTTTTGTCTTTCTAGTCTAGAGTGAAACTTTCAATTAAATGTATCTGAGACAGAGAAAGTAAGACTTAACTTCATATAAACCAATAGGGCTGCTTTCCATGACAGCCTAAAAAAGAAAAGAAAAAAAAAAAAAAGAAGGAAAGAAAAGGCCAGAGAATTCTTTCAAAAACCACAGGGAACAAAGAATTAAAGAGTGTATTATTCAGTGGAGGAGTGGAAGAACTGTGACCCATGTGAGGAAAACAGGAAAAAAAAAACCATGGCTTAGCAAGGAAGAGAGTAAGTACAAACACATATATTTTCTCCTGGCATCAATACATAAAATATTAAGAACTCATTGCAAACAACAATGAGAGAAACATAGAAGAGATGAAGAAAGCAAAAAATACCAGAGGCTGTCAAGTGTCATATTTTGTTTTCTGTCATTAGTTTATATCAAACTCTAACCAAGTGTGTGATGCTCTGATTTTTTACTACAGATCTACAATGTGAATATATACATTTGATATTTCTGAAAACTTAGCTTTTACTATCAGCACTCTCTCTGCAAGACATTTCTTGGAGGCAAACATATTTTTAGTGAGATATGACAGATTAATAATGTACCAAGAACTGAGAATAAAAGGTCTAAATTGTCTCTAATGTCTCGAGGAGAGAAGAGGAAAAATGATTATTTGTGAGAGAAAGGACCAATCTCAAAACTGTCTTGATAATGTGACATCAGAATGAAGTTCAGAGAAGTTATCAAGTGCTTCTTTCAGGATTTTACTGTGGATGTCTTCATTACAAAGTCACTAGGAATGTCACAAATGCCAAGTATGAAAGACTATGATGTAAGGTTTAGAGAGTTCAGCAATTCCTGACTCACTTTTGAAAACCCACGTAAAGAAAAACTGTAAAAATCGTTGGCTGGAATATGCCATGAGGACAAAAGTCAGTATTATTCACATATAATTTACAAGTGAAAGTGCTGCTAACCAGGTCATTACATACGAGAGACATGACGATGTTACAGAAGTCAGCTGTGGACCAAGTTCTAGATAGATTTGAGATATTTATAGAAGAATATAAATACACGTGACAATTGTGACTAGGAAAGACTAGTATAAACCATCAATCATGAGTATTTTTTGTAACAGTGAAAGCCTTCAGAAGATATATTTGCCCTTAGATGCTCATTATGAATTTAGATTTTAAATGTACTTAAATTTGACTTGAGCAAAATTTAGATGTTTCAGTTTCAGTCAACGGAGGCTTGCTATAATATAGAGAAAAATGTATACATTATGTTATTTGTTTGGCAATAAAATTCATATCTATTCTAGAAGAAAAGGATAAATGGCAGCAGTAACTTGGGTGAAACAACTTGTGAGAAAAATTGATAAATGCATGCATTAATATATTATGATGCATGAAAGTTATTGGTCCAAGTTGTAAATTATATTTCATGGTAGAAATGGGAATGATCTATAAGAACATGAGTGTGGTAGGCTTATAACATTAAAGGTTCCAGTTCTTCACGCATAGGTTTTTTTCCTTTGCCTTGTGACTGCAGCTCTTGCTGTATGGAGATAAATTATTTTTCCTTGCCTCTCTATTCAGATCTCAACCATGTAGCTCACTTTTGGCTGACAGGATTTCGAAGATATGACCAAGGAGAGACTTGGAAAAATGTTTGCACATTTCCACTTGTGCTTTTGCCCTCTTTCATTACCATGACAACACATCTGAGCTAACCTGGATGGTAAGATCCACGTGGGTAAAACTGGATCATCCCAGTTAACCTAACCACAGCCATCCTAGATCAGCCATTAGCTAACCAACCCTTAGAACTGTAAGTAAACCCTGCCTAGACCACAGAAATGCTTAGCTGCAGACCCCAGATGTGTGAGCAATCGACGCTCATTACTGCACACTGCTGAGGATTTGTGGTTGGTTGCTGTGAGGCATTTCTGTGGCTGTAGAAAACCAATTCAATGAGTAAGGTGATTTTACTTGTAATATCCAAGATGGCCAGATGATTTCTTATGGATAGACAGAATGGATCATATAGTTTTGATGATTTGTCACTTTAAGATTTGTTTTGAATAGTGGAATGATCAGATTATCAAAGACTTTTATAAACTTCTATTGTAGAAACTGAATATTTGAAATATTTTATCCAATGCATTAAGAACCTCTATTTAGAAGGATGAATTTACACACACACACACACACACACACACACACACACACACACACATATAAAATATATGAATGACAGAGAAATTTTCAGTTTGTATGTGGAATTGAAATTAGACATAATTTTTATCTGCATCTACTTTCAAAAGATAGTTTTGAGTGGTTTATCATAATTAACATTGTCAAGTGCTTACTGTGCATAATGTTCTGAGAGTTACTAATACTATCTTTATGACAAAACTGAAACTCAGAGAAACTAAGAAACTTATTCAGAATGATGTATCTAAGAAATGATTGAGCTAGGAATTAGGAAGGCTTCAAACTCCACACTTTCAAACTTAACACTTCATTACATGAAAAATAAGAGAATAATTAAGTGGCAATGTACTTGTGGTTTTCTTTTTATTTTTAAGGCAGTATTTCAGTGTAAGTGTATTTTAATCTTTGGAAGTGCCCTTTACTTGTAATTGCTTTTAATAAAATGAAAAGAAAGAAATATGGAGTTAGGTATTTGGGCACCTGCTGCTAGTTTTATCACTTTTATTTTTAGGTATTTTTAGACATTGTTATACAAGCAGATTAACTACTTTTGTTTCCATTTTCATCATATGCATAATTGGGGCAATGGCATTTGATTCATTTTTTAAAACAGTGCTTTGCATTTCTTACATTAAACGATACAGAATAATTACAGTATTATTATTTATTTACATTAACACTTAAAAGTTAAGAGTGATGGCAAACTTTCTTAACTAATTGAACTGTTGATGGCACTATACTCATTACTATGGATGCCAAGACTCTTTGTTCAGTGTTCACAGTTCTTGGCTGGTAAAAAACCCCACAGCTTTGTCATCTCTAGGCAGTCAGGACTACTAACATCATTAGCTTGCAATGAGTTAGGCCTGGTGAAGTCAGAGTACACCACTTTTACTTAGTTACCCTGACTAACATTAGACATTTGGACACACAAAACATAGACATGCTTAATGGTTGCACCGCCAACTACTATGGAGGCAAGCTGCATTGCCAGGCACGCTTGGCTTGGGCTGATCATTGTGTTATAGAGACCCAGGAGGAAAAAAAGAGTTAAAACATTTCATCTAGTTTTTCAGCAATAGCTGGAGAAAATGAGTGATACAAATCATCAATTTTCACTTCTTTTTCAAGCAGAGTTTTCATAAATTTGTCTCTATCATTCTTAAACACTGTGAAATGATCACATAGTGGAAAAAGCATAGATCTGAAGCAAAGATTCTTAAATTTTTTGACCACCTTGGGCAGTCTAGTGAAGTCTATGGATACTTTCTCAGAAGATTGTTTTTAATACGTAAAATAAAATACCGCCACAAAAGAAACAATATGATGAAATGTAGTTACCACAATATTTTTAAATGTTGTAATACAGTACTGTATGTACTTCTTTATTAATACACTAAATAACTAGACAATATATTTAAAAGATAGGAAAGGTAAAGTTAAATGTTATATTTTTAAAGACACAGTGTGAAGACTAGAATGAGAAAATTAGGTATGGGGTGGTCATTTACTTCCATCCACGTATTGACCACCAACCATTACAGGTAGGAAATTCTGAAAAATAACCAAGATGTGTGGATTACCACTGTGGAAACCCTTAACTTACCCGTGTTGACTGAACTACAAAACACCAATTGCCCAGGTAGTTCCCATGAGCATCTGTAAGCAGAAAGGCTTCGATCGCATGTGATCCAGCAGTGACTTTAAAGTAGTCATGTATATAAATTATAGCTTGAGATACCCTTTTCAGCTTTACAGTAATATGAAAATATCTGCTACTTCTGTTGGAGACTGTTACACACTGATCATGTCCCTCTGAAATTCGTGTGTTGCAGCTTTACTCTCAAATGTGATGGTATTTGAAAGTGCTGACTTATGAGGTAATTAGGTTTAAATGAGGTTATGGAGGGGTCCCCATGATGGAATTAGTGGCCTTATAAGAGGAAATCAGGAATACTCCTCCCCTCCTTGCTCCTCCTCCCTCCCCCTTTGCCTTCCACTTATCCTCTTTTTCTTCCTCTCCCATGTGAGAACATAGAAAGAAGGCAGTTGTCTGCAAGCCTGGATGGTTTTTGCCAGACACCAAATCTGCCAGCACCTTGATCTTAGACTTCCCAGCCTCTAGACCTGTGAAAAATATATGTCTCTTGTTTCAGTCACCCAGTCTATGGTATTTTGTTATGGCAGCCAAAGCTGACTAAGAAAATGACAGTCATAGTACTATGAATATTGTTGCAGTTTGTTGCATGCATTTAAAATTGAAAAAAAAATGCTTAGAAGTTATAAAATAAAGATATAAATTGTTTTTCCTATCCAAGTTCATAGATCTCCTGAATTAGTCATTAATCTAGGTTTAAATAAGGGCTCTCCCATTTATTGCCTGGGCAGACTGTCAAGTTATTTTTACTTCCTAAGCTTGTTTTTTTAACATATAAAATGAGGGCATAAATATGTACTTTATATAGAGTATTGTTTCATAATCAAATGAGATAATGAATATGAGAAGACTCTGTAAACTATAAAACAATAAACAAATGTTAGCTAATTTTATTATGTCTTTTTGCTTGCAACCTTAAGGTAATTTTGAATTTGGTTTGAATTCAAGCCAAATATAATAAAGATGGAATACAGTTTGTTCTCTCATAAAATCAAATTCTTCAATCTACTATCAGCTTCTATTTGAGATTGAAGAGAAAAAGATGAGAGAAAAATAAATGAAGAAAGCTGCTAAATAAAAAAAAAAATAAAATAAAATAAAATAAAATAAAATAAAATAAAATAAAATAAAATAAAGCAGGAACTAGAGAGGGGAGACAAATTAAAGCTAGCTCTTTTGTTTTTGAGGTCAAACATACATGTGATAAAGTGCATAAAATGCACTAATCTTAGGATTATACAGCCTGATGACTTTGTGCTTATGTACATACTTGGATAAACCCCATTTAAATCAAGCTACAGAACATTTCCATACCCCAGAAGTTTCCATCATGCCCCTTTGCAGGCAGGTCCAACCCTTTGCCCCTGAGATAACCACTATTATGACTTCAACACCATAGATCAGTTTTGCCTCTTCTTGGACTTCATATAATGAATCACACAGTATGTAGGCATTTATATCTAGCCCTTTATTCACTATGTCTGTGAGACTGCTCCATTTTGTTAGACGTTATCAGTGGTTCATTGTTTTTATTGCTATGCAAAGCCCCTTTACTTTTATCATTGGTTTCATTTTATTCAAAATCCTACTAATTCAACTAATAATCTGTATCTCCACTTTAGAGGCAGAACATATGTGATGATCGGTTGTCCTCTTAAAGGAGGTAGAGTTTTCAAAGGCTGTTCATAATTTTCCTCTCTTTCCAATTGGAGAAGAAAACTTCTGTTTCTTTTGGGTATCCTTTCTTTCTCTAGGTCTGGAATGCATGAAAATGTAAATAATCTATAGGGCCAAATGAGACGATATGAGTATTTTGATGTTATTTTCTACCACCATCCTTGAGCAATTTCCCAGTATAAAAAATCGATGTTGAATCAATAATAACCATTGTTATAAGGTAAAAAAAAAAAGTATCCAGCTCTAACATTGACAATAGAATAGCAGAAAATCATCTTTGAATCTAATATGAACCTCTTTGGGAATTTGTGAGTATAACTCTGGTTTCATCATATTAAAGATTGTTATGCTTGTAGAAAAGCTTAGGGACTAGAATCTGTTTGCAATTACCAAATCAAAATGCAATTAACTAGTCACTGGGAACAAACAATGATGTCTTTAAATGCCCTTTTGGAAAAGTAGAATTGGTAACGGGGATCAGATTCCCAAGGTTCGGATGTTTTCACTTATGAGCCTTCCTATGAAATATCTGAGGACCCCTGCAATAGTTTGTCTTAGGAGACAGAAGGAGAGGCAGAGAGAGATGGAAAATAGAAAGCAAATGGCACTTCCATCTGGGCATTGGGGCTTCTCTTATTCTCAGAACACTTCAAAGAAAACTTCCCCTCCATTCCCTGAGTCATTTTGTTTTGATCTCACTTATAATGTATAAATACATTTCAAACTCAGGATTGAATTTTGCTGGCACATGATCTTTTTCCTTACAAAATTATTACAAGAAGTGTCTCTGATGGCTGAGATGTGTAATTTGGGTTGGGAAAAAAATGCTGCTTATGATAGTAAAACGATTTCATTTCTCTTTTACTAGGGCATAGCTGACAAGATAGAAATGTTCATTTTCCCTCTTCTCATTTGCAAAAGCATTTCTCTAGTGTGATTTTCTAAACATCCATTTGATTTGTATTAGCTCTGTGTTGTTTCTCCTAAAATCAGTCTTTAGTCAGCTTTTGGGATAGCTTTTAATGGAGGGCAAAAACATAAAAATATATTGATAATAGTGACAATAATATTTTTTATACTTCCAATATTTGTCCATTACAAGGGACATTAACTCAGTGAAACTAAAAGCCATTTTCTTTGTATTTCTCCTGATACTATACCAGTAGATGTGGGAAAGGGCAGTAGAATGGTTTAAAGTTGAGCAGGAGTAGCAGTGGGAGGTTGGATAAACATAAACTGTTTCTTATACTGACTTTTATTCATTAATGTTTCCATGAGGACAGTCTCAGAGACATGGGAGATGTGAAAGATTCTCCTGAATTCAGTTGACTTCCGAAGTACATGTTCATTTCACTCAGGAACAGTGAGCTCTGAAGGTGATTAGTTGACCCCCAGCACCTTAAGCAAACAAGCAGGAAAAAAAAAAATATTTCTCTAAGGAGTGCGTCCCTTATCAAGAAGTAGCTACAGGCTCTCACCCCTAGTGATTGCAGGCCTGGGGCAAGAGTGTGAGTGGAGGCCCTATACATTTGTCTAAATACTTAAACATTATACGTCAAGAGAAAATACTATTAAATAAAATGTCCTAGCTTCCTGCCTTGACCAATGCACCTTGATAACAAGCTGGAAAGTCAAGTTAGAACTTAGAACTTAGAACTCTTAGACTCCTCAGAGTTCCCAGGTGGAATGTGGCAATAGAGGGGGAGCTGGTCTAGGCTCTGCACCTTGCCCCCTCGACACCCAGCTCCTTCCAAATCTCAAGGTGTCCTGAGTTCACATGTAAACACCCAACTCTCTGGTCCACGTTCCATCCACAAGTTTGCAAAAAGTCATCCTATGTCCAGTCTCCAGGCCTAGGGGGTATATACACTATTGTCTCAGGGGGATCCCCCAGGATGTGAGACCTAAAGAGAGGTCTGCTAAGGGTTTGAGGCCATTTCATAGCAAATTCCAGAGTCTATGTATTTCCAGCCTGGTCTAAAAAGAAGGGAGTGGCCCTTGACCACAGAGCAGCCTTACCATATTGGGTGAGGCATGACTGGAGGAGACCAGAGCACAGCCCTTCACAGCAGGGCCCCCTCTTGCTTGCATCTAAAACAATACAGAATAACTACTCCTGGTTTTATGTAGGGAGGTCAGACAACCCCAAAAGTCTGTCCTTTACTGTACCAGGCACTATGCTAGATACTGCAGATTCAGAGATGTGTTGGTTATCACCCTCGAATGAATTATCCCTTTATGAAAAGGCCACTGTAAAATGCAAACATTAACACAGACAGAGAGGGGAGTGCCTTCCTTTCCCAGGACCTTTATAATGTGACTTTGTTTCTCAGATGAGTTCATTGTTCCCATTTAAAGCATAGTGCAGAAAGCCAGACCCTGGCTGGTACAGACACTGATTCATGTTTTTAAGAGACATAGATGCTCCAATAAACAGCTCTCCACCTAGTTTGTGCTTGAATCTTAGCCCACTGGTGGCTCCCTACTCCTTTCTTCTGACTGGAATTTCTTAGTCATAACCTCGCGAGAGCAGAATACTCCCCTGCCAGCCAGTGCCTAGGATAATGCATCTGGGATGTAGAACTTTCCTCAGGTCCTGCCACAGTCTTCCTGAGCAGTGGTCACACACGCTAGTGCTCTCCCATGGCTTAGATGAGGACCCTTTGTTTTCCATCCTCCCCACCTTCAGTTAGATTATCTGATAACTAGACAAATCTGGAAGGCAAAACATTTTGTAGGACAACTGGCCTTGTCCCTTGAACAAATTGAAAAAAATGATTGTGCTAGATTAAAAGAGACCTAAGGGACTTAATAACCACACACAATGAATCTTCTTGGATCCTGGCTTGGAGAAACCAGCTGTAAAATTGTTTTAGGAATAATTAAGTAAATTTTAATATGGTTTCAGTATTAGATGAGATGAAAATTTAAAGGCAAAGATGGAGTTTGTTGATTGAGGAAAAAATACGTTGGGAAAAAAAAACAAATACAAAAAACATACTTGGAGAAAAATCTAGAGAATTATGCCTAAGAATTTATGGTGGTGATGCCTGGGTGATGGTGATGTTAAAGTTTTTGTTTGTTTGTTTGTTTGTTTTTGTCTTTTTTTCTAATTATCTACAATGCTTGCATACTTCTATAATAAAATAATTGTTTAAAATAATTGGAAGATGTAATGTTACATTTATATATATTTAGAAAATTACTGCACACCTCTCAGCTTATCTTTCCAGACTAGCTCAGGCCTGGTGTGGGCCCCAAAACAAGTTGTGATATAAAAATCAGGAGTTCCCAGAGGTATTCACAGACAGAACTGCATTAATCTTTTACCTTCATGAGTTTATTGAGTTATGGTTTAATGTTATTCCTTCAGCTTTCACAGAAAGATGAAATGGAAACATCCATTTGAAGAATGATTTGTAAAACTGTAATGGAAGTCATTTTCTATTATTTTATGTGGTATCTCTTAAGCAAGTACCTAATTTATGAATTCTTTCTAGAGTCAGTGCCTGGAAAAAAATTTTTTCCTTTTACCAACTTTTTTCTGGGCAAAAGAACTCATAATCTATCAGATGTTCTTGTTATCTTGGTTGCTGGAAGTTTTGCATGTAAGTTTTGCATGTAACTGCATTAATTACCTAGGAGCTTAAAAGAGTTATCTTTTTTTAATAATTAATATTTAATTATTATTTTATAAAAATCTATTTTAACAACAGTTCTAATTGCCCTTTTCTGCACATATAATCATATTTTAACAACAGTTCTAATTGCTCTTTTCTGCAATATAATCATTTTCTACATCATTTAAAATTCATTTTGGAAGACAATACAGTATAAAAAAAATAACAAGACTGCCCTACAGATTTCTGTAGAGCTCACAGGCAATTTAACAAGTAGTATGGACAATGTTTCAGAGTGTCTGCCCAGCCCACAGCGCTTCTCACTTTCTCTGAGTAGTGAAGTCCATGGGAGTAAACCTTCTCCACTCCAGCCACAATTGTACAACTGTATTAAATGAACACATGGCCAAATCCAGGTAGTAGAGTCTCCATTCTGGGCATTTGGATTTGAAAAAGCAATTCTTTCTGGTCTTGACTGCTTACTCAGGATGCTGTGAGTCATAAATAAGTCAGTATTTACACTCTGTTGGATCATTTTATTTTGCCTTTTTTCCAGAATATAGATATTGGGTATAGTTCTAAAACTGAAGAGAATCAAACATAATTGTCTAAGTCCTCTGCGGCATTCAGTGAGGCAGCCTTAGTGAGGTAGGTGGGGCAGGGGTAGATTGTCACCTATGCAGTGATAACCAAAAGCACGTTTGACTGCTACATTTCCTACTTCCCCGTAGAGGAGGCAGGCTTCAAAAATTTTGTTTTTTAAAGGCTGCAAATAATTCTAATGCCTATCTATTTCTGTCCCTTCTCTAAGAATGAATAAAGAAAGAATCTGTGTCCTTTTTAGTGATTACTATTCCACTGAATGTCATTGCAAAACCAATGATGGATGAATAACAAAATCCCTGCCGAGGAAGTGTACTTACTTCCCTATATGTTATCAGCATTCTCGATATTCACCTTTGTATGTTCATACAGCAATTTTTGTTGTTGCTGGTGTAGTATGTGGCATTTACTGTTTTGTTTCTCCAACTTTAGGTTTATTATGATTGCTGGAGTTGGTCTCCAGAAATTATGAATTACACCAAATCCATGTTTTGTCTCATCAATTCAGCATCTCTAACTAAGCAGAGTGGACTAAGAATTCTCTCTTCTCCCAAGCAGAACTAGTAAGGTAATAAACAGTCATTGATTTTAATTGAATTATAATTAAGATCATATTATTTAGTGGCATAAGATAGCAACTTGTTAAATTAACTAAGTTCCTTCTGGTTTGGAAGAGTCAGTGAGTTTTTCAGATGAGATAGGCTCATCCCTGTTACAACTAAAATGGGGCAGTGAGACGTGACTAGAAACAGTTAAATCTCTGCCATATGAGAGACCTGCTGTGAATCCTCTATGCCTCCCACCCAGAGTTCCAACCACGGGATCATTCTCTACAGATTTCTGGTTCCTTCGTTTTCTGATTTTCACATGTCTGTTTTTTAAAAAAGTGATGTGATCTCAAAACAGACACAGATGTGAGATCTAATTTCTTATTGGAAGTGACAGAACGCATAACGATTTGGCAAGATACTTATTTCACATATTTCAAGATTTCAAAAATAGTCATCAAACAAAAGAAAAGCTAGATAGCAGGGTGGTCTTTCTCTGGTTTCTATGTTCCTTTTTCTAAGATTCCCATGATGGTCTACTGTAAATAAGATATAGAAAATACAGAAATCTCACATATAATAGAAAATACATAATTATATTACCAAAATAATGATTTAAGAGAAAAAAGGGTAAATGTTCTTTTAGTTTTAAAGAAGAATTGAATATGATCATTTCTACGTGTTACTCTAACTGTAAACTTTCATTATGTCACCTTTGACCAAATGAGCTTTCTCTACCAAAAAGAAAAAAAGCTCAGAAATAAATAATTTTACTCATTAGGTTCTAAGGGCAGTTGCTGTACAGAGCAAAGAAAAGGATGTAATAGCTTTTAAGAAAGAAAGATGTGTGGAGGCATATACTGATGAGTATGTGTGATGGCGGTAAGTAAATTAGCATTTATATAGCACTATTTTTCAGGTGAGACAATGGTAATATATTTACTACAGTGCAGTGCTGTGATGTAAAATGCAATACTAAAGAGAAATGATGTGGCTCTTTTTAAAATACAGGCATTTGAAGATGGAGCTACTGCCTATAACGTACCAGTCGTCAAACTAGATAGAGATTTCTCGCAGTCATTTAACTTTTAAAATAAGTCTGTTTGGTATTACTACCTCCATTTTTGAAAATGTGGAGACTGAGGGTCCAGGAAAATGAAATGACTCAAAGTCACATATTTGGTCGATTGTAGGTCTAAGGTTAAAATACAGACCTTTCTGGGTCTAAAGTTGTTTTCACCTATCCTAGTGAAATGGAGGGAAAATGTTATACATTTTCCGAAATCCTTATATTTAAATAGTGCTTCAGGTTCACAAGTTAACTTTGCAAACTTTTTTTTTTAATCTTTAAAACAACTTGTAAGGCACACAGGACATCATAGTAGAGACGAAGAACGGTTCAGAAAGCTTCAAGGACATGTCGAAGTTTGTGCACGGTTCATGACGGAACAGAAGCTGGGCAGCCCTAAAGAACCTGGCTGAGGGTCTGACACTCTACTCCAGTCAAGCACAACCAAAAAGGCATTACTGCATGTGTTGCATGAAAAGTCTGTTCTCCTTAGAAGAGTGGCCTTCTAGTTGTGTCCTGAGGGCTCCTGTGAAGAGCCTCAACTGGGAGCCTGGTAGGGAGAGGAAATAGCGGCTAGAAAACTGGAGTGGAATCTGTGCAGAAGGGGCTTTATGCTACCACTCCCGCTTAACTAGAGGAGTCCTGCTTTAATTTCCTTTTGTATATTTATCTCCCTCAGAAGATTTTATTTGAAGAAAAGAGTTCTGAAGAAAAGGCTTTAAAGTGTTTGCAAATTACATCATTATCCCACATAAACATTGAGTCGTTTTGAAGTTTTTGTACTTTTTGTATCCAGGTATTTGAGGAACACAGTTAAAACCAGTGATTATGAACATACAAGAAAGGAAGGTGCAACAGAGTGTTGAAGAGTGCATAAGGCTTTGCACTATTTTACATGTATGTCACAGTCAAGACTCACCAGCTGCTTAATGTTTACCAGTCATGAGAAGATTAACCAACTGTGTCATGTTGAAGCTTTTGACAACAAACCTAATGTTCCTACCGAGGGCTTGTGGGTGCATCCCAACAGCTATCTGTGGAGCCTAATGGAGTAAGTAAGTGTAAGACAGTGGTCAGACTTTTAATTTCTAGGGCAACTATCTGTCTTAAAAGTAAGATGTACTAAGATTTCTTATGGAAGGAGACAAATCAACAGATCTCATTCTAGTCATTCTCTACCAAATTATTAATCACTTGGGAGATATTCACACACATACACACTCACAGTCACTTCTGAGTCTTTGCTTTAAAGGATTTTGTGCATACCTTCAGTATAGACCCCACTACACAGCTAGTGGTGTCTATGTCTGTTTCTCCCACTGGCCTGTCTGCTTGTCATAAGGATCAAATCTTACTCACCATTATAGTCCTTGGAATCAGTACTGGGCAGGCACACAGATGACCAATGATAATTTGTAGAGTATTAAATGACTATTTAAAAAAAAAAAGGACAGGAACATATGAACGTATAAAATGAGAATTGTATCCTTATTAACACAGAGAGAAAGGTTTTTCTTCAGATCTTGAAAAACAGTATGCTGCCTTACAGCTCAATTATATTCATAGTTATTCCAATTTCAGAAGTATTTACAATTAGGAAAATTGGTCATGAAGTTAGAAAAATGAAACCTTTTTTGCAAGATCTTTTGCATTGACATATTCAAGTCTCAGGAGAGTAGCAGTAGAAAGAATGTTTATATTCGATCCTACCTTCCAAAGTCAGTTTGCTTAACAGATGCCTTTTTACAAAAAGGGTGTTGACTATTGAAGTTTGAGAGAAGAATATTGGAAAAGCTTCCAAGATTCTTTAATATTAATATCAAAACCATCCTGTCTACGGCCATGCTACTCTGAACAATCCTGTCTGATCTTGAAAGCTAAGCAAGGTCGGGCCTCGTTATTATTGGGATGGGAGACCACCTAGGAAGACCAGGTGCTATAAGTGTAAAAAATAAATAAACATAAAAATAAATGAGGGATTGTAAGCTGACAAGATCCTTGCAATCTGCGAGGTCAACCAAGGGTTGCCTCATCTAAAAAAAAAAATTAAAACCACCTTGACTGTTATACATTGATTTTCTGTCATCTTCTTTTTACTTTTTCTCAATTTTAATTGAGTTAAAGTTAAATGGTGTGGTATCTGTCTTATGTGACTCAGGGAGTTTCCCCATGGATAGTCCAGGTGAGTCTGAGCTCAGAGATGGGCCCATATCCTGGGGACCAGCTTTCCCTCCATGGCATCAGGAGAAGCTGGGTGAGTCAGTGCAAAGCAAGAGCCTTGGGGCATGATTCTGCATATATCAAAGTTCTTACTACCAGGAGGAGACTCGCAGTTATCACAGGAGCTACTGTGACCATTGCTCCGTCCTGTACCAGCTGTTCTTAGCACCAGCTTTATCCCCTTGTTTAAATGTCTGCCCCCACTTTCCTTTGGGAGATGAAGGAAAATACCGATACATCTACTTCTAGAGCATGTTGAATGGAAAAATGGGAGATGTCATGTTTCAAGATATTTTTTACCACTCTGTCCCTTAACTAATCTCTATTTTTTCTTTCTAGTGTGGGAGTTTACATTTTAATTCCTTATTAAATATGTGCCCCCTGCTTCTCTCTTCTCTCTCTCTCTCTCTCTCTGAAGGAGAGACAGAGGCAGAATAAAGTAACAAACTCTGAATTCAGGCTGACCATTAATATTTAGATTTCCATAAACTTGGCTCTGTACATTTTTTTGTTGTTTCTATGTTTTTATTTATTATGATGACATTGATTAATGAAATCCAGTAAGTTTCAAGTGTACAATTCAGTAGTAAGTCATATATACATTGCATTGTGTGTTCACTGCCCATAGTTAGATTTTTTTCTGTCACTACATATTTGACCCCTTTTACCCCATTACCTCTCCCCTCCCTCCCATCATCTGGTAACCTTTAGTCTACTATCCATGTCCATGAGTCTCTGTTTGTTTGTCATGTTTATTTATTGCTTTTAGATTTATATCCCACATATAAGTGATACCACGTGGTTTTCAACTTTTACTGTCTAGCTTATTTCACTTAACACGATTATCTCAAGATCCATCTATGTTATTGCAAATGCAGTATTTTGTCTCTTCTTATAGCTGAGTAATATTCCATTGTATATATGTACCACAGCTTCTTTATCCAATCATCTATCGTAGGACACTTCAGTTGCTTCATGTCCTAGCCACCGTGAATAATGCTGCTATGAACATCAGTGTGCAAATATCTTTTTGGATACATGTTTTCAAGTCTTTGGGGTAAATGCCCAGGAGAGGGGTTGCTGGATTGTAAATTTCTGATAGCTGAGAGTTCACATTCCACACTGTTCTTAGGAATGATTCTATTCTCTTACAACAGTGAATCGTAATATGAAACACTTTATAACTTCCCAGTTGGGTGACTAGAACACGATGAGAGAAGTTGTAACAACATTCTGGAGCACAGGTCCTCAGTTTTGGTGGCACATGAGAATGCCACCCACACATCAACCCAATCACAAAAGAACCTCTAGGAGCGAACCAATGCATCAGGGTCTCTTAACTATTCTCCAGTGATTCAAAAGCACAACCAAGCAGCTATCGTTCTAGAGAGAGCTATGATCTTCCAACAAACGGGGATTGGGGATAATCCATTAAACATGTTTTATGGTTTGTTTCTTGTTTCCACAATAGACATCTTTCCATATCTTAGATGTAAAATCCATCCTTTCCAAATCTAAGTCACCACAAGAAAATTTGATCAAACTAGATTCTTTTTTTCCATTTTCTGTGAAAATTAGGTACATCATGTAAACAGCATAAAATTGAGAAATGCTACTATCTCAGATTAACTCTGAGTTAATCTCATACATCTTTATGAAAAAAGAGAAGTTCATTTAAAATTTATAAGTCATTTTCACTGCCATCTAAAATAAATTGCTCAATCACTGATGATTCTAAGTTTCTTGACTCATAGTGGATGATAAAAAATAAGCGTGGGTGTCTGATTCCCAAAAGCTTTCTCTTATAAGCCACATCCTTCATTCCTTCCTCTTCTATGAAAATACGGTGTTGGGGATAAAGATTTATAAAGTAGTGGATATAAAAATCTAATGTCAGTCTGAGAACCATAGGTGTTTTTAAATATTGTTTTCTATCATGATTTTCAGTTTTAAATTCTCAGTCAATGTTTTAAAAGGCTCATTTATATGTCCAAGTATTTCTCTTTTTATCTAAGTCCAGACATATTTCTTCTAGTTTTTAAAAATGGACAGGGTAGGGATGTTTGTTATTTAGAATGCTTCTTACTGGTAAGAAGGCAAAGCTTCCATGTTTAAAATGTTTCAAAGAAAGATCCTGGAGAATTGACGTTATAGAGCTATGAATTAGGCAAAAAAGAACATTATTTTCAGACACTATTTACAAAAGAGAGATAGGCTAAATTTTTTGTCAGATTTGATAGATATGCCACATGTGAAAGCTAGATATATTTTCCTAGATAAGGATTATTCTCTGGTTGTTAACTACATTCAGTGCAATGCTTTTCTCTTTAAAGTGTTTGAAGATTGGGTCCATGGCCTATAGTGTGAGAGAGGTATTGGGAAGGTCTGCCTTACTAATTACAAGGGCTTGCTCAACAATTATCCAATAATTCTGTCTTTAAGTAGTGGGAGAGGACACTGCTCTGTCTCCCCACTGCAGCTGCATGGATTAACTAGTCTGATAAATCTATGAATGTTACTTTTATTTTTTGGAAGAAAAAGGAGGTATAAATCTAGAAGTAGCCTCAAAACTGAGCTAACAGAGTTATTCTTTAGAAAGTAAATTTCTTAAAATCTAGCTTAACAAAAAAATAAAAATAGAAAAATAAAGTACATTCCTTCCTCCACACCCAGTCAAAGATAAAAGAAGGAGAACCCTGCTCTAGATTAAAGATATATAATATATTCCTGTTTATAAAAAATAAAATATTTTGACTTGTTCCTTTCTGGAGAAGTTTGACATCTACACTAAAGTTCCAGGGACTAACTCCATTGAGAAAAAATTATTCAGATAAGTTCAAGAAGGCTCTGCATAGAAGAAACCTCTCTTTGCTCATTCATCTTTAGACCCCTTTACATCAGACCATATGGTGTACTTTATGGCTCGGAATCTCTGTCTTCTCTGCATTTCTATTGTCACTATTTAAAATATTTTCATCTACAAAAGTTCAGTTTGATTTATTTCTTTTAATTGCATGATTACTAATCTTCAAAGACTCAGATCCTGAAATTGCTGTATCTTTAGAACTCACAGTCTATCAATGGACAATTGGATAAAGAGGTAGTAAATACAATTGAATATTATGGAACCATAAAAAAAGAATGAAACCTTACCATTTATGACAATATGGATGGACCTAGAGGGCATTATGTTAAGTGAAATAAGTCAAACAAAGAAGGACAAGAAAAGGAAAATGGAGCTTCCAAATTTTAGAAGAACATCATGAATATGACAAACTGCCTTCTTTATAAATTAGAAAAAATCAATCTTTTTCTTCTACAATACAAGTCAGAAGACTTCAGATGTTATCAAATATGCTATTATGGAAAGTTGCAATATCAATTTCTGAAAATAAAATTAAAAATTATTTTTATTACTTTTAAGAGAATTACATCCACAAAAGGAATATGGTTGGGATTTAAGACAAGAATGTAAAACCAGTCACTTTTTAGAAAAAAAAAATAGTGAGATGATACATTTAAGCCTTAAAGAGAGGTAAATCTATTTTATAACCACAAAGTGCCATTTCTGTTTTCTTTTCAGAAGTCAGTCTTTTTTAGCTGCCAAGACCCTCTTCCCTCTGCAAACTGTGATAATAAACAAGGAAATGAAATCACTGTAGAAATAGGATTGTTATTCCTGTTACAGGAGCTCCTTTCCTTCAGGCATCACAATTTCATGTGGAGGAATTTAGGATTCACGCTGCTGGCCTCTGAGCTTCTGGGCTGTCTCACCAGGCAACCTGGTCTGTGCTCCACCAGGCTCTGGAGGCTGCCACTTCAGGGGAGACCTGCAGATGCCCGCCTTTGTCAGGAACTGTTGGATGTCTCTGTTTAAGGCTGAAATATACAATTTCAAGCCCTTTTGGCTGCAGATATAAAGTTACATTGTCCAGTTTATCAATGACAAAAATGATACCTTGACCTTCGTGTGTCTGACTCTTGGTTCTCTCCCAATTCTGGTTCAGAATTCAGATAGCAAAGAGTAGGATGCTAGGCATGGATCCCCTAAAATCCCAACATTATAATTATAAACCACAGTAAAATTCATACAATGAAGGACCATGTCTTCTAAAGTTGTTTTTCACAGTAGCAAGTGCATGAACACATACAAATGGTGTTTGAAAAAGTGGAGTTTCCAACATTGAATTGGAACAGATGCCAAATCATTTTCCTCCCTGTGGAGCCAAAAGAGGAGAGTAATTCAGGCGAAAATCCAATGTACATTTCCAACCTCATGTGGGGACGTGGAGCAGCCCTGAGACTGTCAACAACTTTGCCACTTTCTGCTTTGCCAATGTTTGTCTTATGTTATTATTTTATTTATTTATTTATTCATTTATTTATTTATTTATTTATTTATTATCTATCTATCTATCTATCTATCTATCTATCTATCTATTTATTATGTTTGAATTGATTTTAGGAAGGGACTTGATCACAGAGCCATTTATACCAAAGAACAGTGGTTCTTAAACATAATGTGAATCATTTTGAAAATTCTAGATTCCCGGGACTCAGGTTTGGAGTTGCGACCTGTGAGATGTGCTGTAATCACAAGGCATTTCACTGTCATCTAGAATTGTCCTTTCAGCCTGCACAAACCTCCTCCAAAGTTTCAAATAAAAATTCCTGGCCAGAGGTAAAAACAGAGAGCAAATACTGTCCTTACCTTCTAATACTGGTTAGTTTGTCTCCAGTTCTTCTGTCTTATGGGCACCTCTGCCTCTCTCTCTCATTTCTTGAGATTAACACACACACACACACACACACACACACACACACACACGCGCGAGCGCGCGTGCGTGCGCGCCTCCCTGGAAACACAGTATTACCATTTTCTTTTCTCTCAGGCTAGTCAGTGATGAGAACCATATTTGAAAGCCAAATAGAACAAAGCTAACCTCCCTTACGACTAACACACAAGATGCTATTTAGAAAAACATTGATCCAATCACCACTGGCTCTGTTAAATAAGGGATCCCTAATGTGGCCCGGGATCAAACTCACTTCCTCGTTAAGAGCCCAAGCACAAGGAAAGACAGAGCCTCCTTTGTTTAAAAGAAGCCGTGTGAACTCTGCCACGAGTCCCCAGACACCCCTAAGTCCTCTATTCTGAACGTGTAATTAATTGGTAAGAAACCAGGTACCACAGCAGCCATGGTTTGACAGTAAATTCATTCAGCATTGGCCAGATGTGAAAGGCTTTCAAAGGGACCAAAAGGCACGCCTATGGCCCTGGGAAGCAGGAGACTGTAACCTCTGGTTTGCAGCCTTACTGTCACCTGGCAATGCCATTTCTAATGTATTTCAATTCATTCTTAACATTCACAGATGTTTTTGCAAAACCAAAGGTTATTGATGAACCCAGAGCAGGTAGGAGGTTCTTATTTGAGCTTCTATTTTTCAGCCTAAAAATCACCCAGTAGGAAATCCTCATGTCAATTGTATATTATTACTCTTTTTATACTCCTTTTCAAAGATGAATAAAGAGTTATTTTAAGGATTAAAAGAAAACATTCTTTTAAAAACTGTAGGTTATTTTCAGAGAATTTGCTTTATGAAAAGAATGATAAAAATTTCATCTGGGAAGACTCTATGAGAGCATCACTATATTCAGTTCTATCCATTCGCTATCAAATTTGAGAAATGAAAGTGTCTTTTTTACATTTTGAAATGACACAAAACTGAGAGTAATAATGCAATAAACTAATTCAAGATGAAAAATTATTTTGACTGACCTCAGAATCAATAATACAGAATTCATCAGCTATAAATAAGAAAACTAATATTCATAATTTAAAAATCATTTATGCAATAACAGAATAAAGGAGATGGGGTTTATTCAACTTCATATTAGCAAAAATCTGAGGATTTTTACTTTATCATAAGTTCACTAAAAATTGGCAAAATGGTTCAATTATTTAAAAACCTAGTGTAATTTTGGATCACGTTAATAAAAGGTCATTTGTATATTAGTCATTTTGTATTCTTCCCTAGCCAGAGCATATCTACAATATTCTATTAAACTCTGAACATTGTATTTTAAGAATCACAATATTTGTCCAGAACAAATGGCAAGGAATTCGAAAACTTTGTCACACAGTGTTAAACAAACTGATTAGATATCTTCTAATATAGCCTCCCAACCAGTGTGAGAATATACTGTGTAGCATCTGTGCCTGGTAGTCAATTATATTTAGTTATAAGGGGCTCAATACTCTTCATTGTTGGGTAATTCTCATTTTTTTAGTCTTTTCTAACTTTGCCTTTTGTTATTGCACTGTTTAATTTTAGTTTATTGGTAACCTATTTATTTTGGCAAGCCATTATCGATTTGAAAGCTCGTTATGACTTCTCAGAGTATTTTAAGAAATTTCTTTCCCTCAGAAAAATCATCTTATGAGAAACACTTATCAATGCAATAATAAAGTATCAAGTATTTAAAATGCCATGGTAGGTACAGATTGTACTTCTAAGGTTATTATACTTTTTGATAGATAACTTAAAAAAAATCTCTTCACCAATTCTCATGTTTTGTCTTTTGAGAGCCTGGACTGATCTTTAAACATGGCTAGCTAATGTATATGATTGAGTAACCTTGAATTATTAATAATGGATTCTCCTCTCTAGTCAATCTCATGATTCAATCAAGCTAAAGCTGGTAGTTTGAAAATTCTTTAGGAATATTTAAAATGTATCCTGTCCTGACTGATGAGGATAACAGTTTACTGTTTGAACTAGTCCTAACTACTCTTTACTCCACTAAAGACCTACAACAAAAGGATGAAGAAAAACTATCAAAGACCATGGATTTTCATGTTACAACCATGTTCTTGATTATTTAAGGTCTATTTAGAGAGACAGTGAGAGAAAGAGAGAAAAAGAGAAAGAGATATTCAGGAAGACTGAAATTAAATCACATAAGAAGAATGAGCAAGAGACTAGATCTAAATATTCAGTATTTGAAGCAGCCCTAATACCCGTAAGTATCAATACCAAGCTTGTTTACAAAACCTCACACCTCAGCACTTATCTGTTAAATTTTACATGTGACTCTGACCGAGACAATGATCTGGAAGGCAGTGGGGAGTCTTTGGACTTATCTCCTGAAAGGTAATTTGTTTTTTAGCTCTTCTCCACATTCTTCCCAAAGATCTGGTTGGAGGGAATAAGATTCTCTTCAATCTAACTCCAGCAACATCAAAAAATATTTTATTAGCTTCCAAATTCAAGGAGACTCATATGTAGAAATTCTATTTATTTTAATTTCTGCTAAATCTTAGTGGCAGGAAGCAAATTTTAGGGTCATCTGAGGTTTCACATAATTTGGTAAAAATTATGAGAACCGAGGACGAACCCATGTGAGTTGTCCCATACATGACAAGGGCTCAGGGTGATAGGAAAGGAGAAAAGGAACCACCTGGAGACCTCATGCTACTTGGGTAGGAGCGCTGACAGGCAGTAGCTGATGGGGAGGTTGTGCTCACTGCCCTGTTAACAGGTCCTTCTGTCAATCCATCATCCAAGGGGAGTCTTGAAGCAAGCTGTGGCAACTGAGAAAGAGAAAAACAGGGAAGGCACAACAAAAATAAAAAGTAAGCTATTTAATAAAAAACATGTCTACAACATCCAGAGTTAAAAAATGAGAGATGCAAAATTCATGGGAACACTTCTTAGTAAAGCAACTAAGCCATAGGTTAGGTTCCTTACAATGATCTCTTTCCCTTTTTCAAAGGGAAGAATAAGGGTAAAAATGCATCGAACAAAAAAATTATCCATAAATATGTAATATCATATGAAGTATATTTCAAAGCATTGTACAGAATTAATAATATCTTTGCTACTTACAATGCTGCAGTTAATTAGTTTAGCGTACGTGAAAAAATGAAAAATGAGAGAACAATGAAATGAAGCAAATGCCAAAGGATCCTGGAATGAGAACAAAGACAAAGAAATGGGACAATTAACAGCTGCAGAGCAGTAACACATAGGCAAATTTCCAGGAGAAGTTTACAGAAATATTTATCCAGCATTTATTTTTTTAGGACTGTCCTAAGCACTTTTAAAAAGCTATCTGAAAATATATACAAAGGTAAGAAGCTAAAGAAAATAAAGCCATTTGTCTCCACTAATGAATATGAGCATGAATTTTTTAAATGTGGATTAATTGATATAGGCAAAGAGGAATCTGGAAATGACATAACCTTTTAAGGTTTTGAATTGCATTAGAGAGAATCTGATAGTAGAAATCATTCAGGAATTAAAGAGACCTTTCTACTTTCTTTTCAATCTCAATCTCAAGAACAGGGGGCCTTTGTTACTTACCCTTGTATACGCAGCACATATATGAGGAGCATCCTGTGTGACTTCAGATGAAATAAACAATCTCCTGGGGTCACCAGCCACTCCTCTACAAAATGGCACTATGAATACTGAGTCATTTTTAAGCATGGCCTTTGTGATCAATTGGTTATTAAAATGGTTATAAGAGTGTTTAAACTTTATATGCCCATTAAATAACAATTATTAAACAACCTTAATTTCAGGTTCTTTTTTCCCATTTATATCTCACAAGTTTAAAGAAAAACAACAGACAAGATTTCCCCTTATTGGAAATACTAGAGTGACTAGAGGAAATAAGTCATTAAGATAATTTATGATCTTTCCCATAACTTACAATGCACAAACATAGTAATTCTTTGTTATCCAGTCTACTCAGTGACCAAAATCCAGGACCTTTATGGAACGTAATTAAAATAGAATTTCTATAGATTCAAGTCTTTGCTTCATATCCTGAGATGGTTTTACCTCATTACAATATACCTATTTAATAATATTTACTATTTTTTATTTTTCTACAAATATGAACACATCAAGCTAGTCTCAGTAAGAAATTATTTTTTAAATAAATATAATAAAGATCCTGGTCTCTAGGAGCTTATAGTCTATAGGAGAAAAAGAGCTGGAATACTTAGTAAAGTATGCTAAGAGTCACAGAAAAGGTTCAGAGTATAGGAAGAAAGAGATAATTTACATTCAAAGCAGGGTTTTTCGTTCAGTTTTGTTTTTGTTTTTGTTTTTTAAGTTTTGAAGCTTGTGGGTCAATGTGGAAAAACTTCTAATTTGGTATTGTTTTAAAAACTCTAGTTATTTTTGAGAACCTTTTGAAAGGGAAGCCAGAAGGATGTTTGTTCTTCAACTCATTTTCAGAGGGAAAAATGGTAAACAATTTAAGAAATTTAAAACTCTTATGTTTTTAAAAATAATTTTATGTTTTATACATATTTGTCAAATTTTACTTTCCAAATGCATTTCTAGGTACAGCACATATGACCTTAAATATTCCCCCACCTCTGAAATGTGAGTTAGCCTGATTGAGTTCTGAGGAGTGTCTAGAACAAGAATAGCCTTTCACATCCTGCCTTCTTGTAAATGTCCCAGCATAAAGCACTTATCTTAACACCTTGGAAAATTGGGCAAGGCCTGGCCTTTTGTCCACCATGTTATTTATCACACAGATGCAGTCCATTGACAATTCCAGACATCACACATCGGAAAGGAATTTCTAAAGTAATACAGCAACCTCCCTATGAGAAGCAGGAAACTCCATTCTGAGTGGGAATACTTGCTGAGTCAAACTCTGATTTAGGGAGAATATTTTGTTGGATGGATCCATTTCAGCCCTTACAAAAGTCATCTGACTCACTCTATGAGGAACATTTATTGGACATTGTTCAGTTCTGGCAATGCTAACCCATGACCGACACTTCTGGAGACATTAGAGCACAAAGCTATCCGCACATGTGTACATGTATCATGCACCATGCACATTTCTATGTGACATGAGGTTAACTCTCAATTGTTCATTGGAATGCTAAATGCACTTCCCTAAAGGTTGAGTATTTACCAAATTATATAAAGCCATAAAGATTTAAATTACCTTTTTTTTTTTCATTTCTAGATGATGACCCCAATTTTTGGTTTACAAAAGTCATCAAAAGTCGCCAAGTACTTTCAATGATGCTACTGACCAACCATCAGTACGGCACATACTTTTTGCAATTTCCTAGTGACAATCCATTCAATTTAACCATCTGGGAATAACAAACAAATTTGTAAGATGCTTGACTAGATCTTGCAATATTTGTCCACCACAATGCATTGTAAGGAACTAAGTTATGTCCCCTATAGGGAATTATTGGGTTCAAAGAGAAGTATATTCTTTCCTAAGGTGAATAATGGGGAAATAGTATGATGCACATAAATCCCATGTAAGATATTCAAAAGAAATCAGTATAATTACAATACTATGCCTCCATTTTTCCATCTCTCAGGTATTTTTGATCTCTTTTCTATAAAAGCTTTTCCAAAATCTGATTCTTTTAAGGCATACAATTTTTGTTCCTATGTGCTACTTCCCATGTTAGGCACTTGTATTTAGATTTCTACAACACATGGGGCTGACTTTTAAATTGTAGGTTGGTAGAAAAAGAATTGTTAATTTGTCAGGAAGTTTGATAAACATAGAAACACCTAGACTTGATAATTCAGGTCTTAAATCTAATGCTACATTATAAATTTAATAAGTAATGAATGATTATTTTCTTACTTAAAGGGTAAAGTGGAGTGGAAGAAAAGGAATTTTTAAAAAATAGTCTACTGCGAGTTGTGCATTTTACACACTGTATCTTACTTCCATCTAATGACAAATGCTATTCTTAGCCTTACTTTACTAATGAGAATGAAATGGGGAGTCAAAGAAATTAATGGCTAGCCTGGGGTCACAGAGCTAGTAGTCAGCAGAGCCAGAACTAGAATTTTGGGTGGTTGCAAAATTCAGCCTCTTTTCAAAACACTAAGCTGCCTCCTTATTATCCCAGTTGAGTTGATATTGCCCTAATGAAGAATGCTAAACTGAAAATACAAAACCAAGGATAGGTAGTGGGTGAAAATGTCCCTGTATGATCCATGTTTGCTTTGTTCCTTCCTGGCAGCTCAAATAACCATAGCATCCCTGGTGATCCTAAACGTTTGAAGATGAATGCATAAGGTATGAAAAGTATTTGCATCGAAGAGCTAACTGTTCAACTAATCATTCCAACATGTAGTACATGACAGCCTCTGCTGCAATGTGTGCTGAGGAAAATAAGATATAAAAAAGAGGAAGTACCACAGTTGTTTTTAATTGGAGCAGAAACATAAAAGAGGAGGTTGAAGCAATAACATATATGAACATTCATTTGTAATTAATTTTCTTTTAACTTAATGTAGGCTTGGGTCATATGATAAACTAGCAGTTTGGGCACTTCGAGGCATGATAACTTCCTCTTAATTTATAGATAAAAGAGAATAACTCTTCCAAATTGTACATTTCTGTCTCTATGGTTAGACTTTGGTGCTAACTAGTCTATATTTTTTATCTTCTAAGTGACTTTTTGACACTTTCCTTCAAAACCTGATTCTTATGGTTTGCATCAGTATCTTCTACATTTGCCTTTAGAGATTGCTTTTCTTTCCCTAATTTTGCATTATTTTCCCTTATTAATGTTAGTACTAAATTTACCAGGTGGGAATCTTCTTAAAGATCTCATGTAAATCAGGTACATGGGATGAAAACGAATTTTCAAAATGGTAGTTTATCCAGATGAATTTAAAAAACCCAGTTAATAAATGATCTCTCTGAGCTGAAGAATTGAAATACTATTCAGTTGATCTCTAACTATCATGTACAGCATTGTTTTTATCAGGAAAAAAATGTATTCCTATTTATTTATTTATTTATTCATTTATTTATTTATTTATAAATATTAATGAATTCCCACTAAGGGCCAGGTAGCATGGATAAAACAGTAAGCAAATACGATGATTTCATGAAGCATCCAGTCTAGTGGTTAAGGCAGTCAATTAAATACATTAACACACACACACACACACACACACACACACACACGTGATAAGGAAAAGTGCAGGATGCTGCTAAATACACTGCAGGGGCATCTAACAACCTAAAATAATGAACAGGACCAAGCAGGTAGAGGTAGTGACAAAAAGAAGGAGACAGGTCACAGGCAGAGGAAACAAGAGTGAAAGATGAAGCAGGAGAGAACACAGTTCACTAAAAACACTTAAGAAGTTGAGCAAGCTGGAACTCAAGTGAAAAGCAGGTTATGATAAGGCCAAACTTGGCAGATAGACATGGATTGGGACTCAGGGTTTAGGGACCAAATGAAAGAGTTTAAATTTTGTCCCAGGGAAAAGGGAAGAGTTAAAGCAAAGCAATAACCTGGTCACATATTATTTTTAAGACATATTTGTCATACTTGGGAATGCATAAAAATCATCTAGAGAGCTTTGTAAAATATAGTTTCTTGGTCTCTACTTATAGCAAGTATGAATAGTAGGCCGAATACATTTCTAATAATCTCCTAGGTCCGTGGTTCCCAACTTTTCGGCACCAGGGACCAGTACTCCTATGAGAAACTAATGCTTGATGATATGAGGTGGAGCTGAGGTAGCCGCTGGGAAGTGGCTGCAAATACAGATGAAGCTTTGTTCGCCGCTCACCTCCTGCTGTGTGGCCTGGTACTCAACAGGGGTTGGGGACCTCTATTCTAGGTGATGCTAATACTAATGGTCCAGGGATCATGCTTTGAGTAGCACAATTTTATAATAGTCACTCTGGCACTCTGACGAATGTGTTGGAAAGGGGTGAGACTAAGAACAAAGAGCAGTTAAGAAATTTAATTTGTCATTTATTCGTTCAATGAATGTTTATTTTGAAACAATACATGCCAAATTTCATTGTAAACATGGGTGATATAGAAGTGAATAAAACAAAATCTCTTCTCATGGAGCTTATATTTTAATCAAGAAAACAGAAAATAATCTAATAAATAAATAAATAAACTATATTAGTTGGTGGTAAGTGCTATGCAGAAAACTAAAACGAGATAAAGGGAAATGAGAATGGTGGTGGAGGTGGAGGATGCTATTTTAAAAAGGATAGTCAAACAAGGTCTCCTTGAAAATGTGGCATTTAAGTGGAGGTCTAAGCACACATCTGTTGGTCTCCAAGGTAGGGTAATAAACTTGGAGTTAATTAGTACAAATATCCTAGATCTTTTCTTGTGTGACCCTGTATTTCTACCTTAGGGTTATTTGTGTTTTTGTCAGATAAACTTTTTCCTGATATCTGTAGATCATGTCCTAATGTCTAGCTCCTCTGACACTTTACTTATCTTCCCTATTTTTTTTTTATTATTAATATATTATAGATAGGTAGAGGAGGGAGAATCAGGAGTTAATACTTTTATGTCTTTCTAATTAAGAATGAGAGTTTAGTTCATTAATTTGAAGCTGGGGTGTGTGAAGGGAGCAAGCAGAGAAGGGAGAGATGAGCAACATAATTAGGAAAATTTTCAAAGTATATATTTAGTCCTCCAGTGAGCTGATAGAGAGGGAAAAGGGAAAGTTTGAGGAACATCATTAATACTTTTTAATGGCAAACATATTAAATATATAATGCTTACTTATCCAAAATTTATTGGGAAATTGGGAATAATTGTTCTTAATTTTTTATCTAAACCTTAGTTTATTGTTTACAATTGTAAAGTTCTTCTTACCCACTAAAGTGTTTTTATGGACTCTGACTCTTAGCAGTTAGAATGATCCGCATTACTTTTTGTTGAAATTTTTCTTGTGTCTCTACCTACCTATTAGGTAAGATAAAGTAAGAGATACAGTTTCTGGAAATTTTGAAGACATAAAATATTTAGAAAGAAACAAAATTTGAGGAAAACCAGAAGTATTTTCAGTATTCTCTCCATAGCCCTCTTTATATATCTAACACCACTTTGTTAGTTTCTGATCAGGTAGTTCCCTTTTTGATTTAGGCAATTATCTTTTACAAAGTAACCTTATGGCCAAGCAATCCTCTGGGCCAAATCAGTGCTGAGTGAACTAGAAGTTTCTAGGTTTCCTGCATACCACCAAACTAGCTAGAGGGTTTAATCATATTGAAAATTCACTGTCCTAACTCTGTCAGTATACCATGGTCAGACTCAGAGAAGTTTCTCCTTGGTAGCTCAAATTCCAATTCTAAATGGAACCCAATATAAAAATAAGCATATAATATAAACTGGTAAAAAATTTTGTATAAAATATAAATATATGCTTAACCCTTCTTATAATAAGAGAAATAAAAATTAAAACTATACCAGGGTATCAGTTTTTATCATTAGACAACAATTAAAAATATCCCTATTAAACAATGTTGGAAAACATTATTATAGGGAAATAGACATTCTCATACATTGTTAATAGGACATAAATTGTTGTTCTACCAGAGGGTATTCAGGTACTACCATATCCTGGATTATAAATAAAGGAAGAGAGAACATGGGCCCAATATTTTAAGGCCCAAACTTGCCATTAGAGAGTCATGTGTATAGCAGCTAAGGAAATACAGAACCTGATTGTGCAGCCAGGTGCCCTACAATAACTAACTCTATTTTTATGCAAAAAGGGGAGATTAGATTCTGATGGATTATTAGCGGACTCCACCATACCATTAGATATATATATCTAAGGCAAAGACCAAATGCAGACAACATTCAGCATTTTTAAAGACAATTTCCTGAATCATTAGAAGAAGTCCTCTCCAGAACGAGGACTCAGTCAGTGTTTGTGCAGAAGCCTAATGAAGAGGATAGTTACCTAACATGAAAACACCCAACTCCTTTGGCCTGATACCTCCCAAAGGGCTTGTGTTTCTTGATGACTGTCAGTTGATGGTGCACTTTCCTATTATGGTTTACTCAGAGTTTCTCTGTTGACATTTGGAGCTGGATAATTTTTTTGTTGCAAGAGCTGTCCTGTGTATTGGAGGATGTTTAGCAGCATCTCTAACATCTACCTACTAGATGCCAGTAATGCTTCCTCACCCGCCATCTCCATTGTGGCCACCAAAAGTGTCTCCAGACATTGCAAGTGTCTCGTAAGAGGCAAAATTGTTACCAGTTGAGAACTGGTTTAACTATCATCAAAACTGCAGGAAATATAACAATTTTGATAAAACTCACTTTTCAATTAATACATAATTAACTTTCTAATTATTTAACACAACAATTGAATTTTGGAAGTGATTTCTATTAGGATCAATAGTCTATAGTCTCTTTTCTTACTTTATATTAGCTAGTGCAACTTCTGATGTTTTTAGTTATGGTTTATGAATCACGATTGACATCAAGGTTTAGATTATTAGGTTAAATAAAAAGCAATTTGAAAATGGTTCAGTGGTGGTAAAAAATAAGATGTTTATGCAAGAATATAAGCTTTGTACGATCATAGGTTGTAAAGAGTGAGCAATAGCTGTTTTAGGAGAGTGTGTGACAGCATATTAATTGACTTCATTAAATGGATTTGCACCCCAAGAGCAGAATTTGCCTAATCCTATTCAAATTATTATTCACCTCTGACAAGATAAAAAAAAAAATTGCTGAAGAAATTGAGATTAAAAAAAAATTTTTTTTTTACTTAATCTTTCTGCCTTTGGATTTAGACAAGTATTTGATTGTCAAAATACTACTACTAAACTAGGTACTGTAGAGATTATACAGCTCCTCCTTTGAAGGGGTTGGCAGTTGGGGGGGCGGGTGGACAGGAAGTAGTAAGAAGCCTGAGTGATGAGTCTGTGCTCCTCCACTACCAACTCTTCTGAAGGAATTCAAGGAAAACGGAATTACCACCTAGTATTGAATAGCATCCCTTTGTGCCTTTATCCCGTTGGATTCAACCTGACTACAGTGACTGCCCTGCCTACTTCACAAGGAAGACTTCCATGTCCACAGCCTCTTACTCTTGGGTAGCCCAGTTTTACATTTCCTGAAAAACTTACCTGGCAAAAGAGGCTGATTGGATCAGAGGTGTATACATGACCCAAGAACCTCTGGGCTAGCAGGATTATCTTGGAAATAATAAAGAGGTAAGGCTGGAAAAGTGGTATTGTGTAGGGACCTGGGAGATTTTGAGCTGTTAGCACCCTATAAAATAACTTCTTGACTCAGAGCCTCCCAGGAGGGCACAGTATCCTCAGCTAGTGACTAGTTTACAATGGGTGGGTGTTTTTTATTTTTGTTGTTGTTGTTTTGTTTTGCTTTTTTAACATATTCAGAAACTGGAAAAGTAATGGGGAACCAGAAAGCCCCAGACAATGTTGAGGGCTTGTGACAAAAGAAGGTGAGCATGTGGAGACTCACCTTCAAATCCTGACAGTGACTTATGGCACTGGCCTTAAAGAATGAGCTAGGCCAAATGTATTTTCTCATGAGGATTTAATCTAGGAAATATGCAGTGAAAGTTGAAGTAAATAAACTGTAAAGAGAAATAGGCCATGAGGCAGTCAGGATCTTAAGACAGACTCAGAGCTATCAGGCATTATGCCAAACTAGCATTATCAGTAAGAAAATTATCTATGAGTATATACAAACTAAAATTTAGAACAAATATATTAAGAATAGGAGAAAAGAATAACTCACTTGTTGACTAGCTGTTTGGGAAAGAAAAAACCTATTCTTGAATTCTCACCTCTCACCTTTCACTAGAATTATTGTAAGGACTCCAGCAAAAGATAACATTGTGTAATGGTTAAGCATGTTGGCTGTGGAGTCAGGAAGCCTGGGTTTGAATCACAGTGTTACTCTTTAATAGCTGATGGTTCAGAATTATGCAAATTATAAAACTCTCTGTGTTGTGGTTTTCTTCTTTCTCAAAATCTGAAGAAGATAAAGCTGAAAGGAATCCTTTTAAATGTTTTCTTCTTAACAAAAATAAAAACAAAAAGCACCCACTCATTGTAAGCTAGTCACTAACTGAGGACACTGCACCCTCCTGGGAGGCTTTGAGACAAGAAGTTACTTCATAGGGTACTAACAGCTCAAAATCTCCCAGGTCCCTACACAATACAGCTCCACATTTTCCAGGCTTACCTCTTTATTTTTTCCAAGATAATCCTGCTAGCCCTGGTAGATTTACTTATTTCAAACATGTCTTTCTCATACAAGTTTTTCAGTTCTGCTCATTATATATCCCTTAAAATTCCTCATTTCTTCTTCCTCTTGGCTTCTCCTGAACCCTCTCCTCCTACAAGGTCTTCCATAATCTTTCCCTGATCATCTCACCCCTGACAAAGATTCTCTCCTTAATCTTGGGCATCCATCTCTAACCTCATACATTCCTGTTTTAGCAAGAATCTTGGTAAAGTCATTTTAGCCAAAATTACCAAATTCCTCATTCCCCAATATCCCCTGAGTAATACCTGATCAGCCTGGCTTGCCTTCAACAAAAATCCCATTAGGTCAGTTTAGCAAAAAATTACCCTCCTCTGCTAGTAATTTCCATTTACCAACACATTCATTCTGCTACTTGGCTATCAATCCCCACTTTCACTGTCATATTTGGAATTAAACCTGGCTTCTCTCTCCCCAACTGCAAAACCCCCGTTGCAGTAGTCTCTATACCTATGGCAATAGACTCAAATAACATCTGCCTTACCATTTTAACAAATGCCACAGATAACTTTTTTTTTTTTAAGATGCATTGACCTTGCCTTCCTCTAGTCTTGCTGTATATACAGCTTCTTTCATGTAAGCTATTTGTGGTGTTATTTCCGTACCCCCAAATTGCTCCATGTTGTCCAGTATGGTGCTTCAAACACTAATGACATTTAACGAATAACTGTTAATTCTTCTAGAGATAAACATAACTTTGACAATTTGCCATAAGACTGGACAATATGATGGCTGAAAAAAACCCAGAAACCTACCCAGAAACTTGTAGGAACAGGGGAAGATC
The DNA here is from genome assembly GCA_028627145.1 of Eidolon dupreanum. NCBI lineage: Eukaryota > Metazoa > Chordata > Mammalia > Chiroptera > Pteropodidae > Eidolon > Eidolon dupreanum. The sequence continues at coordinate 58,813,952 of CM053501.1, read as the reverse complement.
ATTTCTTTGGTTTAGATTGTCTGAGAAGTAGATTCTAGGATAGAGTGAATATGCAGGAGGTTTATCAGGCAGTATTCTTGGGGTCAACAACTGCAGAAGTCAGGAGAAGGAAGCAAGATTGGGCAGAGAAAGAAATTGGGCTACAGAGCAGTTACGGCAAGGCCTGGGTAGACCCCATGGGAGACATTAAAGCCATGATAACCCTTAAGAGACTTCCCAGATTGGAGCAAGGGAATGAGAGCTTTGTACTCACTCTCACCTCATTGACCAGTTTTTAGATGTGCTCCCTAAAAGGGGTAGCTCTCTTCAGGTGAAGCAATTCCCAGGGAAGGCTGAAAGCTGAGGTCTATCTGCTGGCGGCATTCCTAGGAGTTGGGGAAATATGTTCCTCAGTCCTGTAGGGGGACCTGTGAGGCACAGCACAAGGTCCCAACCAAACAGGCATCTGCAAAGACTAAGGATATTGAGAAAGATCTGGTCTAGACTGTATTGAACAAAGTTCAATCTGTGTCAACAACTTGCTTTTGATTTTTCAGTAGGTTTTCTCTTGCCCAGGTAATAAAGTACAAACTCTTCTCTCTGGCATCCAGCTCTGCAATGGAGCCTTCTTTCACTATGTCACAATCCTCAAAACACCAGAATTACTTCTTGGCTCATGTTTTTCTCTGCATGGAATATACTTTGATAATCCAAGCCATACACACCTTGGAAGCCAACTCTTTCCTTCCCATATTGTCCTTTACTAACCCCAGCCTTAGCTGCCAGTTCCTTCCACAGCACACATAGATTATTTTGTCTATTCCATCTAAGCCCTTGAATATGCCCTGCTCTGTGTGGCCGTATATCTGGGAGATGTGTATATCTTACTCTGGCTGTGAGATATTAAACTCTTTCACACCCTGAACAGGGCCTGGTACATGGTATAGCTATTTCTCAAATCCTGACCAACCTCAGGTCAGTTGTGTAGCAGGAAAAAAAAAAATACTTCTTAAAAATGTTCATAAATGGGCCTCACTTACCTCTCCTTATACATGGGAGCCCATAATTCACAGCTTAGTAGACAAAGAAAAAAAGAAAAAACAAAGGATGAGGCCTCTGCTCAGATGTTCTCCTCACTCACCGCATACTTCAGGACAGGAAATAAAGGCTTCCTGCCAATTCAAATCGCATTGTTTTTATGGAAGCTTATGTACAGGCATGTAGAAAGGCATGCACACAAAATGGGTTAGTCATATATAGTATGAATTGGTTAAAACTGTGTTCAAGTAAATCAGAAAATTTTGAAGAGTCAACAAAATTTCAAAATTCACAGTCATTTCCTGAAAGTACAGTCTGGTAAAATTGGCTTATCACCTCACTTTTAATGCACATATGGGATTTCCTGCTTATAGCATTTCCCAAAAGGATGAGAAAAAACTATTTTACAACCAGGAAAGTTTTATAAGAGGGATTATCTATAGTTCCTGAATAAGAAGACCTCTCCTTCCAAGCACACCTGCAACTCCTAATAACCAATTTATGCAACTTTCCTTTCTACTTGAATCAAAATTGGCAATAAATGTTGTATATGTCTCAAAAAGTGAATTTTTTATATCTTGCATTTACTGGTTCATAAAACTGGTTCCTTCTAGTTTACCAGTGTGGAGGGGTGGGTTTGCAGGGAGCAATTAGGGATAAGATAGCCAAAGAAACACAAAGTCAGTTGAAAAAAGAAATCTGTGTGTCTGGCTCTCTCTATGAATTATGACTATTCAAGGGAGAAAAAAATCTGAACCTTTGCCAAAAGCCTGGCGTGTAAAGGGACAGCTGGAGTTTTCTACTAAGGGTTACAATACATTACTTGTTCCATACGGGAGGAAGGGGATCACTTACCACAGCGACTCACACATTGCATGAGACGCTGGCACATCTCTACCTCGTGAGGCGTTTTCTTCAAAGGAAAAGAACTAGATATTTCAGGAAGGTCATTGAAGATCTGTGGGTACAGACATGCTGACCTTCCTGGTGGAGATTTGTTGCTTTTGTGGTGTGTAGACTCAGTCTCTATAGATGCCTTCATTGTGCTATAACTTTTATACAGGATGTATTGTTTAAACTGCCAACCCTAATTCCAATTCCCTTAGAGCGTCAGGAAATTCTAACCAAATAAAATAAAACCCCATTGTATTTTCCTTTGGTTGAGATGCAAATAATATTTTCAACAAGAATGTTAACAAACATATAAACATGGCACAAAGTGGGAACTTTCTATGGGACTCTAAAATTTAAATGTTTTAAACAGCAAAATACAAATGAGTGAAGAATGGGAATAGAACGATATTCACATTTAAAGATCTATCGTAGGAACCAGGGTCTCTGTCACTGCTGTGTTATATCCCTGGTCTGTGCTCACATAAATCTGTCTGTTCACGTATCAGCCCTGTAACAGCGTTAATCACTGTGGCTTGAACTCGGAAAAGCAGACACGTGGGGAAAGTCACAACTCTTCCTAACCCTAGATTTAAAGAAACAGAGAATTTTTAAGTTTAATTGAGCAAATCACATTTTGTGAACTCTGATTGGTTTATTGTATGTAATTGGGTTAATTTCCTAGATTTCCAAAATTAGTGGAAGAGTAAGACTCCATCTTGCTGGTCAAGCGTATCAGGATATATTATTAAAAATTTTATGGCATATTTGGTTTGCTTTGGAAAGTCTCATGTTTAAATAGATATTCATAATGCCTATGGAGAAAAAAATAGGACCTAGTACATTTAAAACAACCATTTTGCTCCCTGTTTCTATGAATTTGACTACTAAAATATCCCATATAAGTGAATTTGTACACTATTTGTCCTTTTGTGACTGTCTGATTTTGCATAGTATAATGTCCTCAAGGTTCATTCACACAGTAGCATGTCAGAATTTCCTTCCTTTTTAAAGCTGAGTAACATTCCATTGTATGTATATACTACACTTTATCCATTTATCCTCCAATGGACACTTGAATTGCTTCCATCTTTAGGCTATTGTGAATAGTGCTTCTATGAATATAGTTGCACAAATATCTGTTTAACTCCTGGCTTTCAATTCTTTTGGATATATATCCAGAAATGAAATTGCCGAATCACCTGGTAGTTCTATTTTCACTTTTTTGAGAAACTGTCAGGCTGTTTTCCATAACAGCTGCACCATTTTACATTCCTACCAACAAAAGATCCAAATTTTCCACATCCTCACCTGCATGTTACTGTTTTTTTTTTTTTTTTCTGATAGTTGCCATCCTGATAGGTATGAGGTGATTTTAATTTTTATCTCTCCAATAATTAGTGATGTTGAACATCTTTTCATATGCTGTTGACCATTTGTACATACTCTTTAGATAAGTGTCTATTAAAGTCCTTTGCTTATTTTTTAAATTGGGTTATTTATTTTTTGTTGTCAAATTGTAGGACTTCTTCAGATATCTTAGATAGTAATCCCTTATCAGATATGTAATTTGCAATTTTTTTCTCCCACTCTATAGGTTGCCTTTTAGTTCTGTTAATTACAGTTTTGATGCATGAAACATTTTAATTTTAATATAGTCCAATTTATCTATTTTTATGTTCATTGCCTGCAACCACAGTCAGTTGAGATTTGTACATTGTATAGAGATTAATAAAAAGTCTATATATGTAGTTGAATTTGATGCTGTTCCCATTTGGCAATAGATTCTAGCAGTTTTTTAAAGTTTTTAAGCTTGATGGACAAGATAATGACTCCATCCTTTTATAAAGGGTTAATTGAGTTGATGAAAATATAGAGATTTAGAGGACAATATTTTTTGTCCTGCTGCCAAAGTTATGCTGCTCATTTTTTTTCCCAGTGAAAAACTAAAGAGATTTTTTCCTTACCATATATTTTAGCTCTCCCAAGCATAGTAAATAAGGAAGAAATGATGCTTTTAACATATAATCAGAAATCTATGCATCCAAACCCAACAGAGAAAAGTGAGAGATATTTTTCTTCTCGGTAACTACAATTAACACAACCTGCCTTTCTCTAAAAACAAAATCTTTTAACCTACATTCAGACTAAACAGGAGTTTCTTTGTATAGTCATAGAATGCTGAGAAGTTAACTCTGGGGGGATAAAATATTAAAGAAGCTCTCTTTGTGTTAAGAGAGTTACTACTCAACATTTGTGTAAGACTTAGTTATCTCACTTTGGTAAAAACACTTCTGTAAGATTGTAGTTTCCTAGGGGAAAATATGGTTGTAAAATATCAATAAAGCTTATATGCACTTACAGAAGAAAGGAAAAAAGGGTAACAAGAAAACATAGATACAGAGAATATTTTGAGGGCTACTAGATGGAAGTGGGGTTGAGGGGTATGGAAAAAAGGCAAAAGGATTAAGGGGTACAAAGAGTTGCAGAATAGACATGGAGATGTAGAGTGTAGCATGGGGAAGATGGTTAATAATGTTGTAATAAATATGTAAGAGGGAAGAGGTGCACTAGATTAAGTGGGGTGATCGCTTTGTGAGTTATGTGGATCTCTGATCACTGGGCTGTACAACTGAAACTGGTATATTATTGTATGCCAACTTTAATTTAAAAAAAAACTCATTGAATTGTACAATGTAAATATGAGTAACTAATTGTCTATTATATTAAAGCTGGAAAAAGAAAGAAAGAAAAAAACATAAACATTTGTTATTCTGTTCAAATCATTACCATTAAAATAGTCTTTTGCTTTATTCCTTCCATTTTGTTGTGACATATGTTGAAATAATAGATCTACAATGTCAAGCGGTTTTTTTGTTATTGTTCTATGCAAATCTATATTTAAGCAGTAAGAAGTATTTTATTTTCCTTTTTTGCATAATAATCCATTAGCTACTAAAGTGAATAAAGTTTAGGGTCCACAACAAGTATCTGTCTTTCATAGCGGGTGCATTCTTATTGGTAGAATCAGAATTTGAGCTCTGCAGAATGCTCAAGATCTCAGTTATCCCAGACTTTGCTGCCATTTACCACTTTTGACTTTCGACTTAAGAGGAGTGCATTCCTGCTAGTCATAGATGAATTTTTGTTCCCATATATGTGAGGTTTATAGGACCTGAGTAATGTTATGGCCAGATGTCACTTTCTCTTCGTTGGATGATGCCTGCGTGGCTCTTCCTATGGAATATTCGATTATCTACGGAAAGACAAACTGGATTTATTACATTCAAATAAATATTTCTTTTCTCTTTCTTTTTTTGTTACATTGATATTAATATTGCTTTTACTTTTTATAGTAGAAGAAGAATATATATATTTTTAAGAATACATGTTTTGGTGAGGAAATTTATAAATAAAATGAAAGGAAGAAATAGAAATAAAATAAATGATGGAGGATAAAAAGGAAGAAGGCAGAATGATTAGGAGGTGAAAGTAAGGATGAGAAGAAAAATAAAAGTAAAATAGAATATTTTAATCTGTCTTTCTGCTTATTTCCAACTGCTTTGGGATTTTCACTGTATCATTCAAATGACCTCATGCAGGATAGTAAAATGAGAGGAGCTGATTACCTGGGAAATCAAGCTGAAGAAGCCTTTGGAAGAACGTTATCTAGCTTAGCCCCACGACTTGAAAAGGAAAGAAGACATGCACTATGAAATGGTTTCCCAAATTCTCCCTGGTAGTTAATAGCAACAAATAGGAGGTAATCAAAATTCTGAACTCAAATTTTAATGAAAACCACTCCCCAGACATTGGGCATGCTAAATTGTGTCACTGCTGTCTGTGTGAATCATGCCCTTGGTGCTGTGCAACACAGTGGCGCTGCTTCAGAGGCCCTGGAAAAGAAGTTGGGAAACAGGGTTGTGATCTGCCACAGCGGCAAATGTCTTCACTTTTCTGGGCTTCAGTTTCCTAATCTATAAAATATAAGAGCTGAACAGATGGCTTCTAAAGTCTTTTTCCAGGTCTGAAAATAAATCTCTAGAAATATATCCTCATTCAAGTTCACATATAACTCTCCACACACTCAGTCCTGGAGCACTTTTCCCAGAGTAATATTTGTCTAATACATCTCATCAGCATGCAGCCTGCCACATCAACACGGTCAGCCCAGCCGGCCAGTTGCTCTACTCACTTTGAAGCAAACAGAGCCTGACTCCTCTGTAGTCACATCACCTTTCCTGATCCTGCCAAACAACCTGTTTAAATGGCTCAAAGGGGGAGGTTTGTGGGTTTTTTTTTATTTTTGTGTTTTCTTTTTAAATTCTCAATGGAGAACAAAGCAGAGTATTAGACTATATATCCTTCAGCTTCTGTGCTAGACTCTGTACATCATCCTAGAAAGGCACAGGTCTCCGTTCTCCAGCCCTGGAGATCTCAAAAGCAAACTTTATATTTGTACAGCATGATGTTAGCTCCAATGCACTGTAGAAAGAACTTCAAAAATAGACTTGGTTTATTTAAGAACAAAAGAGTGAAAACAGATGTAAGACTCTTGTAAACAGTAGAAATGCTCTACAGATGGATGGATTACCATAAGAGCTGATGTACTTGCAACTAAGTGGAGTGAGCATCGTGTTTAGCCTGGCACAGTCCTGATTACTCCTGTTATCTTAGTATAACTATTAACAGCACCTCCTTTCATCCCAAAAGTGGCCCATTTAAGATATTAAGTAGTATGGTCACCACTCAAATAAGTCACACTAATGAAAGAAAGTTTTCCCCATTCCAGGAGTGGAGGGGACAGGTGTTCCGATGACACCCTTTCAAAATCCTCACCTTGAATTCCAAATTCAAGAATGTTGGCCACCTCTATGCCTACTACAACTGAGTTCATTGTCCCACTTCAGTTGCCTAGTTGCCTAATCAGAAGAAAGCTATTTAATTATACTTATAGCTGACCTCACCCCAATCTAGGCCAATATGAGAGCAGATTCCCAATGGCAGAATTTTCTGAGCCACATGTTGTGACCCTGGGAGAAGAGATCAATCACCTTCTTTGTTGAGAAACATTGGCTTTCCACAGCGTAAGGACAACTCAGTCCTTATTATTCCCCTTTCAAGAGAAAACTAGGCCCCTCAAAGATAAGAGATAGGGGAGGATGTGTTAACTAACATGTACCATATGCTGGAACTAATAAAAAGGAAAAGTTTTGTATTGGAACACAAAAAATTTAAAAAGCTTGCTTATGGTCAAGAGAAATGGACTGTCAATGTACTGTATGTTTTTATAAACAGGAGGCAAAATAAATTTTCATTTTTTTATGGATCATGCGATTGGGAAAAGGAATGGTTGTTGCTGTGCAACACAGGGCTTGAAGCATCATCACTCATATGGAAAGTCAGATCATCACATCTGGGGCTTCTGCAGGAAGTGCTGAGCATCCCACATCACAGAGAAACACATGTGGATAAACGAGGCATCTTTTGTTTTCTGTGAACCCAGACACATCCTGGAGGGACGAACGGAAAGGGGATGAACCATCCACGGGAAGCATGTTTATTCTGCAGCACCACCATCCCCAATTTTTTTCTGAGGGCTGGTTTTATTTTTCATTTTTTAGAAGGATATGGTAAATAAACTGGGAAGATTCATTTTTACTTTATAACAAATAGAGTTTCTCTAAATAGGCAGATGTCTCTGCATTAAACAATAATCATTCATACCAAGTATATCCTAGGAGAACAGCAAGAAGGATAAGATGTGTATGACCTATTATTATGTGCACAAGAGAAAATATATTTTATATTTTTTTCTGCAGAAAATACTAATTGGAAATTTAAAGTAACCATATCTTACTCTAGTAGATATTTTTTTAATTGAAGAATTAATAAAGTGTTTTAAGACCTTTCAAAGTAATAAAATCATAGTGAGTAATTTATTCACTTATTTATAGAACAATAAATATTAGTGCTATAATTAATGACATTAACAATTAAGTAGAAGAAAAAATAAGCTATTTAATATGAAAATATTTTAGTAAACTCAGAGTTAGTTTTCTGGAACACCGTCACTCCCATATCGAGCTTGTTCATCCTACCTAAAATTTTTGTTTTCTTTTTAAGAGATTTCTCATCAGCCTTATCCCCAAAACCATGTTTTTCTGTAATGTTCCTTTGACCACATTTATGTAAAGCTGTTTTTCCTATTTCTGAGAGCCATTTAAGCTAACTCCTGAACACTTTTAAAGAACACAAAATGAGCTGGATTATACAAATCGCAGACTTTTTAAATTTATGGTAGATTCTGTTCCCTCAGAAGTTATTCATCCAGAGTTCCTAAAGAATTTTCCTAAGACATACAGCAAAGAGAATCAAACAGTGTTTGTGTATAACATTAGCATTGTATTTGCATAGGCCTCCGTGGAGCACAAAGTTCACTATGCTTGGGTATATTTTGTACCTCAATATTATATCTTATCTTTGTATCCATCACACTATTTATTCAAAAAAAATTTATTGAGCATAACAATATTCCAAGCAATCCTTGAGATCTTTTGTATCATGAAAATGATTGCAATCTTTGAAGTTTTTTTTTTCCTTCTTCCATTTTTGTTTCATTTTTTTTTTCTTTTTGTCCCATTTAAGAGAGTATTCCAAATAAGAAGCTCTTAAACAACACTCTGGATGAGGTTCACTACTCTCCCCATCTTTTTAGCTTTCTGGTTTATTAAGAAAATCTGGAAGTGGGAGTGAAACATGAGAGAGGAAAACTGAGTTAGAGCCAGAGAAGGTGCTTTGAGGAATACAAGACTACAGCCTCACTGGACTCCCCTTCTCTAGACTCCCTGTCGTCCATCTGAAGCCTACCATCAACGCAGTTGTTCTAACTACTCCTTTACATGACTGTTTCCCTCATCTGTAAAGGGTTCAACTGCTTTGGGATCTTGAGATCCCGGTCCTAAAGATGTAATTGCTTACTAGCATTTAGAATAATTTTTTGAAAATTAAACCATGCTGAGTCAGGCTACAAGAGGGACTAGAAAGATTTGTTACCTGATTCTTATCTGTTATCTTATGCTATAAAAATTCTTCTCAGTTGTAGCAACTATCTGTAAAATACATTCTTTCTTTGCCTTTTAAACCAAAATAGCAGTCTTTCTTTCATCTCTATTCCGGGTTATTCTTACTTGAAGTAAAATAAAAATCATGTCCAATTTTCTCACACATAAGGTTTCTTCTTATGTAAAGACATTTGCTTTCTTACTTTGGAGCAATGATCTGATTATTGTTCTTTTAAAAATAATGTCTTGGAGGGCTAGGGTCACCAGTATTTCTATTCTGTTTATTTGGATTCTATCCCTTTGAGAAAACGGCAAATCCTTTCAATATGCCAGCAGGAGAAGGAGTGCGTTTACGTATAAAAGCAGAAACAACTTTTGTTTTTAATAAATAATTTCTTTTCATCTGGTTCAATCAAGGGTTTCTGTACAATCCATCAGTTGATTCTATCTACCACACAGTAAATCTGATTCAATTGTTTAATTGACAGGAAACTGATTTGAATGTATTTAAATTTTTTAAATTTTATTTTAAAGAAAAGATCTCAGTCTCCAGAGATATCTTAGAAATCAGAGCTTAGTTCCTTTTCAGAATTACAATCACTCAATTTTGTTTTCGTGCCTTATTCTTTTTTACATAATAGTTTTCTAAATATTTTGTTAACCACTTTACAGCTATTGTACAGCTCCATGAACCAATGTATTAATTTCAGTATATAACAATAACGAACTATTTGTAATTACTAATTGATATAAAACAACCTAACACTTCAATATCTGTATAGAGTTTTACTAATAAATAAATGATTATCATCTGGTTTGCTATTCTACCACCTTATGTATTAAATGCACAATAGTCACCACTTTCTTTAACTCAATTTTGTACTCTTTTGCTGTGTTTAAAGATATTCTTAACAAATAAATAAATCCTAGTAGAAAATGGGAGATACTAAGCAGTCCTGGAAAGACATTTTTCTTGTGATTGTTATTATTGTTGTTTATACGTTTTGTATTGATAGGAAAAAGAAAGCTTTCTTCTGCATCTAAAGTAAAAGTTAAACTTGTTTTTAAATTTCTAAAACCATAGTTCCTTATAATATCAGAATCACTGAATTTTTTAAATCATATTTACAAAGAGAAACATAAAAACCGTGACAATTTCTGCTCTTTTTACAAAACTTTTTGCAGAAATTTTCTCCTTACCAATTCGATTATGATGCACGTTGGTGTAATTTCATCCTGTTTCTTGTGCTTGAAGTTTATTGAGCGTCCTGGGTCTGTGGGATTACAGTTTCATCAGTTCGAACAATTTTCCTCAACTATTTCTTCAAATGTGTTTATGTCTCACTCCAATCCGCTCCTTGGGAGCTCCAATAATATGTATATTTGGTCATTTGAAGTCATCCCACAGATCACTGGTACTCTTTTGTTGCTTAGACTTTTTTTCCTTAGTGTTTTTCTTTCATAGTTATTTTTATTGCTATGTTTTCAAGCTTCATAATCTTTTCTACTGTAATGTCTAATAGTGTAATCTGCTGTTAATCCCATCCAGTGAATTTTTTAATCACACTATAGTTTTCATCACTGTAAGTTAAGTTTGGATGGTTTTTACATTTTTCCATGTCTTTAGTTAACTTGTTTGATCTTGCTTCTAGATTCTTCAATGTATGGAATACAATTATAAAAACTGTTTAAATATTCTAATCTAATTTCATCATGCATGTCAACTGTTGGTCATCATTCCAAATGACTGATTTATTAAATTATTTTTTGCTTCTTGGCATACCTTTAGATGCCAGACACTGTGTATTACATGTACCACATTGAGTGCTGGATACTTCTGTATACCTATCAACATTTTTGAGCTTTGCTCTTGTACTGAGATAGTTTGTTCCTATTGGGCCTTGTTTTTAAGCTTTGTCAGCAAAACTACAGCAGCATTTAGTGTAGGATTAATTTTTCCCCAAGGCTCTTCTTAGTACTCTGATAGGTGGCCTCTGAATGTGAGGTTCTCCCCTCTGTTGGAAACAGGAGCTATTCCTCGTCTTGTGTGAGTTCTGGGTACTGTTCCCCCAAATTCTTTCATGAGGTTTTTCCCTCCCACAGTTTGGGGTAGTTTCTTCACACACATGCCCTAACCAGTATTTAGCTGAATGCTCTTCTTCAAACTCCTGGCATTCTCTGTGCAGCTTCTCCTCTCTGGCACTCTGTGATCTCCAGATACCTTGGCTTACCCAGACGCACAGCTGTCTCCTCAGCTCAGGGGCTCACTGGGCCCTGCCTGGCTTCTTGCTCCTTTGTTGTGGCCTGGAAACTCTCCAAGCTATAAGCCGGGCAATTCTGGGGCTCAACTGATTTGTTTTCCAGCTCTCAGAGATCCTTCTCTACATGATGTCCAATGTTTGAAAAGTTGTTGTTTTATATATTTTGTCTGGTTTTCTAATTGTTTCAGGCAGAAGGATAAATTCAATCCTTATTACTCCATCAGATGCAGATTTTCCAGGGTGGCTTTTAAAACATAAATAATTTTCTGTCAGTCCCTTGCTTCAAATCTCCAAATAGTTTCCCTTCAGACACTTCTTACCAAAGTCCACAGGTCTCTACATGTTCCAGCCTGTGCTTACCTCTCAGATGTCATCCATCATTCTCGCCCCACTTCACTCTCAATGGTTGTCCTGCTATTCTTCCATATGCCAAGCTCTCGCCTCGGGGCCTTTGCTTCAGTAGACCTCTCCACCTGAAACATCTCTTTCCCAGGTTTTCCAAGGGTGGACTCCTTCTCTTCACTCAGGAATCTGTTCAAATATATCATCTCTTCATCAGGACCATCCTATCTAAAATAGCTCTGTACCTCCCCCTCACTATATTTCCTTATATTACTTTATTTTTCTAATGATATCTTATCCCTGACATTATATTATATAATATTTACTTACTTGCTTATTGTCTGTTTCCACTATAAAATAAGGGGAATGGCTTTTTCTTATTTATTGTTCTGTCATTGCCCGACATGAAGTAAGTGCTCATTACATATTCATTGCATGTGTGGATGAATGGACATAACCTCAAAGTTAAAGAGTAACAGAAGATCTATATAGGAAGTTAGGTGCTAATTCCCTTTTTAGACCATACTTGTGTCATCAGGTGACAGAAGGTGGCTAGGAAAAGAAATGTGCTTTGTAGAAAATTGCTGTCTTCCTATTTCTTCAGAATTTAAAGGAAACCCACAGCCCAGCAGTCAGAAGATGCCTGTGTCGAAGATTTGCTCTGATGACCTCCCATCCCTGGTTTTTGTTTCTTTTCTTGTTGCTTCAGCTGTTGTTTCTCTTTCCTTTTGGCTGACAAAATTCTCTGTGTTGAAAGGCAAGTTCCCTACCCCCTGGGTGCTTGCATTCATGGTTTTTTTGTCCTAAGTCCTATAGGGCTACTTATTTTTCCTCTGTGTGACCAACAGTCCCATTCCTTTTTGAAGCCTGGCACAACTTTGTCACCATAGGGTGAGCATAAGGGTAAGTCTTCAGCTGCAGAGGACACATCCTCCCAAAACTCCTATGCTGTCTTTCAAAGTCATCTTCAGAAACACATTTCTCCCCACTATTCTATCGCAGGGCTCTACAGCTTGGCCGTAGTCACTTTGTTACTTGCATTTGTTTTAAATTACCAAGAATCCTCATACATAACATGCCATCCCCATGGTTTCAAGTTATGAATTTGTAAGTTGATGTTGAGTATGATTAAAGCTAATGCAATAAATATTCTTCACTGAATTTTAAGCATAAAAATTCAATTATTTTTTTCTAGCAAAAGCTATTCTGCTAAGAAGTAAATATGTGGATTTTATCTATGCTCCTTATTTATAAATATATGCACCTGTAAATATCACAGAACCACACTCCCCACCCCAAATTCTTCAGAATAAACTTAAACATTGTGTCTCACCAAGTTATGCACTGATACATGGAATATTTACTCTGATATTTACACGCTAAGATGTTGCTATAGTAGGACTGATGGGGAGAAGAGACATTTGAAGAGAGAATACTTGATTAATTTTTCAGGCAGAGAGGGAGGGGTTGGATTTACAATTCAAGATTTCCTAACTTGATAAATTCTTATTTTCATGACAGTGATGGATGATCACATCACTTCAGGGATATATATGATTAAAGTTTTTCATGAACCGATGTGGGAACCTAACCAAGATATATAACATTGTTTCTATAAGAAAGTGTATTCTGAATTACAAATAATCACCTTATTATTTATTGACATCTAAGCTTATGGAACACAATCCCTCTATAATTTGGGAACCCTCCATATTGAAGAAACAAAAAGACATGATTGCCACTAAGTTCTTTTGGGGGAAGAAATATGTCCACTCCCACAGAACAAAGTAAATCCAAAGAAGGGAGAGGTTGGTCTTCTTTTGAAAAAGAAGATTCTGGTAGAATAAAGTGTCAATTAAGTGAGGGGACTTGACTCAGAGTCACATCTATGCCACTCCCAGCATTGGCCTTGATCCATTCTCTGATTCTCAAAGATTGGAGGATCAGAAGAGTGGCTGGATGGAGGCCCCCTTGCTATTTGCATGTGCTCACTGAATTTTGAGTCTTCCCACTTTCAGAAGTGAGGCTCCCAACCTTCAAGTCCCCTGAAGCCAGCAGTCTGCAGAGGTCATCCTCTGGAACCAGCTCCAGGCAAAACTGAAGAAACTGCTAATTTAGTTTTCGGTCCCCCTTTCCTGTTCTTATCCCAGTACTGCCCTTCCTGGTGCCCTAAGATTTCCTCTGACTTCGTGGTCATTCTTTTCTCTGCCTAAAAATGCCTAAAAATGCTCCACACAATCCTTTCTGGAGTGTGTTCTTTACAACAGAGGACAAAGCCTTTTCTTAAATCAAAAGAAAGTATCTCTAATTGTTGAATCTCAGGCACTAATGTGTTCGTTGGGGAAGAACTCAGAAGAAAGGACTTTTCCAGCACCTAAGAAATCATACTATATAAATAACCAATTTATTTTACTAGCCATTTGAGAAGCTGATATAGTAGTAATTCTCAACTCTGGCTGCACATTATAATCTCTAAGTTTTTAAGAAATATCCAATGCCACAGGCCATGCCTCCAAAGAATCAGACTTAATTAATCCAGAGTAGAACACGGACACTGAAATATTTTAAAGCCTTACAGGCAATTTTAATGGGAAACCAGAATTGAAAGCCATTCTTATGTAGGTAACAAAAGTCCCTGTGACCTTTCCTCCAGAGGCCCCTTCTCTCCCAGTTCCCACCCTTCCCTCTATGCCTCTAGCAGGCCTGACAATTCACTCCTTTCTCACCTCTGCCACCCTGGTCCACAGGGCTGAGAGGGATAGTGTGTCATTACCCGCAGCCCCAGGATAAAGTAGAGAAGGAGTGCCTCCTTACCTAGAATGGGAGTTTCTCTGAGAGAGACAGTTGTCAGTGGGCAGCTGGCTCGTCTCCTACGTGGACCTGAGCTGGCGGGTTTGGACCCACTGGATAGTATAATATGCTTCTTAGTCTCTAAGGATATTTTTTCTAGTAGATAGACTCACCAGGAGAATTTTCTGAGCAATTTGATTCAAATTGCAATCTATTTATGCCCCTATAAGTACCACAAATCAATACAACAATTTCTGTTGTACATTAGTGAGATCGAGTACTGGTATTAATGTTTTATGTGCTGAGAAATCCATATATTTACTCAGAGTTGCTTTCAGAAAACTGATCATAGCCGTTTTTGTAAGCTGCTGAGAAAGTCACGCACACCTGATGGGCATTTGAATGACTAAGGCACAATTAATTATCCTGATTTGATACCCCTTGGTTAATTAATTTTTCCTGAAGAGAACTGGATTCACTTGGGCTGGTCTCTTAATGGTTCTCACTTCTGACTGTACATGAATCGCCCAGAGAGCTTTTTTTAAAAAAACATTAATATCTGGGTCATATTCCAGTGGAGAAGAAGGGGGACTCTCTGAGGACGGGGCACAGAAATGAGACTTCATGACCCAGACCATGAGATTTTAATGTGGAGCACAGGGTGAAAATTGTCCCCTTTCACAGAACTTAGCAGGTTATGTTGGGAGCAATTTTACCATTTCAGCAAGTTCACCCAAACCTGTTGGAAACAAAATAGAATTTCTTTCTGAGGTGTTTTTTTGTTTTGTTTTGTAAATCCCATTAACATTGAATTTTGAGGAATATTGTTGACCAGAAACAAATATAATCAAACTTTTGGGAACCATCGATTTTTCTGTATTTGAGGAGCTTTCTTCTATTTAATGTTATAGAAATTACCAACATTTTTGCTTTTCCTGCTGAACAACTCATTACAGAACTTAGCAAGAAAGAAGCTGGCCCACTGTGAGGTTAGGTTATTTCTTTAGCAGTTTTGAAACACAAGAATCCTGAAGTGATGCAAAAATCTCCTCACTCATGGGCAACAGAAGGAGGGACTTCATCCATGATTTGACATTAGTGAGTATCAGAGGAAACTCTGGGAAACTAGGGACAACACATGCGGGTTTTCCCTGCCTCTGGCATTTAGGAGAACACTTTAAGTTTCTATACTGAAACTTTGGACATAGGATCTGAATGCTCTCTTTACCAGCCTTGCTGAAAACGTCTTGTACCATCAAATCAGGATTTTTCTTGGGATGAGGAAGAGAACATAATCTGATCTCTCTTGATTCCACTGAGGCAACCAGACAATATGAGTACACAATAGGCTTTACTGAATGTGCTATGCAAAGACACAAATCAAATGTAATTTTCTAGTCTATGTGGACATCTAAAAATGACATTTAGCAACCACTTCTAGTAGGAATCTTGCTCCGACTGGGTAACTGTAAAAAAGGGAAAAGTACACATACATATGTGGACATATGTATCCATGTCATTTTTGACAAAGAACGAGTAAACTATCATGAAGAATTACACTTAAAATAAGTCAAGAGAATTCCATTAATTGAAAATAGAGAGAAAGAGAGAGAGAAGAGGGGGGAGGGAAGGAGGGAGAGGGGTGAAGGGAGAAAGGAAGTCTCAAATTTTGAGAAATTCTATCTAGACTTCCATTGCCTATGAGGATACTGCATGGATTCATTATAATGTAGGAGAATAAGGGTAGTGTCTGGGAGATCTCGATTCTGTTCCCAATCATATGTATGACCCCTGGGCCTTACTTCACCTCTTGGGGCCTCATCTTCTGAAAAAGGACAAAATTTCCTTTGAGTTTTGAGATTTTTGAGTTAGAGGAATGAAGGGGAAAGAGTCGCCTGAAGGCAAAAGAGGAAATTTACTGCAAAAAGTTAGAAAAATGCTAGTCAAATTCCAAACAAGTAAAGGCATTAGCACATTCTTAAAAAAAAAGATGTATTTGAGCTTTCCACAAACCCTGATGTATTACATGAGCAATACTGGGGTATCTTAGGTTTATCTAAAAAGAAGAGCTCTGCTTTTCACAACTGTACTACTAATCGGCAACCCAGAAAACCCCAAGAAAGGAGTGTTTGGATATATGGAAAAGAAATTTCAGGGGCAGAGTCTTGCATTTTGGCACTAAAACTCGATTCTTCTGTGTTCTCTGGAAATTTTTAGGAATCTGTGTTAGTAAATGGAGGCCACAGCATTCCATTTTGAGGAAGATGGGAACATGTGCCTTATCCTTCCTCCTTCTACATCAGACCTTCTAAGTGAGGTTCTAGAATACTAAGGATTTTTTTTTTCAGGATTCATAGAATGGCTATAAGATCAAATCATTATTTAAAATCTGCTGTACTAATTAGGTCTGCACATTGGGGAAAAACAGCTCACAGACCTGGGCATATCCTGCCTCACACTGAGGAGAAGCTGTTATTGGCGATGAAGTGCTGAACTGAAAAATATAGCAAGGATGAAAAACTGCACTCAGTCCAATCTTTTCATTTGAGATTCAGAAGGCTCTTGCAGCAATTAACAGGAGAGCCACTTGACTTATTGAGATCCACCCTCTTAGGAATTTGGGAAGCTGCCCACGAAAAGCTGGAGCTTTCTACCAAGGCTAGGATTACACCCTGATCCTTGGGAGAGACCCTCCTGTTTGTCCTTTGAAGTCACTGCTTCTCTACAGGTGTCAAGTAGCTCCTTCTTGGGGCTGGCTTTCAGATTTAGAGCTTTCTGCTAAGCACTCTCAGCAACCTTTCTCCAGGGGTCTTTGGGAAATTTACATGGTAATCCCCTAAAAGCATTACAGAGATCAGAAACAGTTTTTAAAGTAAAATCAAAGAAGCTGCCCAGAACTCACATTCCTGGCTTCAGTTTTCTTAAAGGTAGCGCTGGCCCAAATAAGGCCTTTTAAGCATCTCCTTTCTCCTTTTCAGTCATTTAGTGCCCTGCTGCCCATTTCCAGCCAAGTACAGGGGTCTTAAGGGTAGTGTTTTCCAGACTTGGTCATTCTTGCTTAAATGTTCTATTCTAGGATTTACTCCACTAAAGAGGGGGGTGTGTGTGTGTCTCATTCCTGTAGCTGTCTTAGGTGACCTCCCTAGCTCAGCCTGGGCCTCTAGGATCAGTGGGTCCTCCAGAGCCAGTCCCAGGTGCTCAGTTTTCCTGTTTCATCTATCTTTCCTCAGCAGCTGTTTCCATCCCCTCTCAGGCAGGAAAGTAAAATGATAGCCCTGTTTGCTTCTCTCCATATTTGGGATATTAGTGAGTATTTTCCATACTTGTTGATAATGCCCATTTGGCAGGCAGGATAGGACAAGGACTCATGTAAGGCCACACCAGACAGGATCTTTTTCCTTCCTTCCCTGGCTATCATTTTTTGAAGTTAACATTGTCCATTGTAACCCTTTGTGTAGTTGTTTCTTTCAACATTTTTAAAGCTTGTTCTTACTACTTTAAATTTTATTTAGAGTCTGTATGTAACTAATTAATTTTATTCATTTTATTTCATAATAGGGAAGTTAGAATTTTGACAGTTCTTCTTTAGTCAGCATAATTGTTAAGTATTCTAAAAAACATTTTGGCTAAGAATAGACAAATTTATTTAAAAATAATATTTGTTTTTGGTTCAAATCCTTTGCTGTGTAACTTTGACCAAACTATTTACCTCTCTAAGACTCAGCTTCTTCATCTTTAAGAACTGATGTAATAATACCCAGGAACAAGCAATGCTGTAATGATTACATGAAATAATGGAGTGTAGCTTTCAACAAAACAGCTAACATGTGGTAAGTAACCCATAAGTGGCAGTGACCATGAGGATAAATGAATGTATTTTGCACAGAGGAAGAAACAGTTGATGATAGAGGAAGAAACCTGTGTGTTGAGAATCAGCAAGTTTGAAGCTGCCATGAAAGCAACAAAAGGAAACACTTCATTTAAAGATTATAGTGATAAACAGGAAAAAAAAGCTCAGAAAGTACCTATAACTACTAGTAGAATAGAGCTCACTCACATAAACACATCTGTACACATACACACACTCATTCCCTCTTACCCACATGGGCGCACGTGCACGTGCACACACACAAACACATAAACCCACATAACCTCAACCCCCCCCCCACACCCCACACCCATGTCCACTCATCCACATCCACTCATGCATATATACATGTATACATTTGTATCATGCATGGCTTGAAAAGGTATTGATAGAGGCCCTTTTAACTCTGTTTAGCTTAAATAGACAATCTACCCTAGTCTTATTGTTAGGAGTGTACCTGGATGTTTCTGGCACAGTTCTATGCCAGACACAGGTATTCACTTGAGTACACTTTGAATTGATCTTGTAAACAAGCTTCTTTCCCTTCTGTGGTCCATGTGATTTCTGTAGTCTGTTATTTTTTAATCTGTTAAAACACTTTGAAGTTCAGCTTTGTCAATTTGACATCCAATTCCCTCTGGAACCTGGTGGTGGTTTCCTATTTCCTATTTATTGCTAAAGAATCATCAGAAAGAGAGAGCATTAGAGCAAGGTCACTCCAATACACTAAATAAGAAATATATTGGTGGTGAACATTTCCAAGGCAAAATAAAGAGGGCTTTCTCTCGGGGTGATTCTCTTCTGTCTTTGCTTGGTCTTAGAAAATGAGCTGTAATTCTCAGAATGATTTGCCACATTACTTACTTTATCAACCATGATATTTCAATCTTCATATCTGCTTGCAATTAAAGAGAAGAGTCTCTGAATGTCAGAAGGACATTGGAGTATAAGCAATGGGTCTTACAGACTGCTGCAGGAAGATTTTGCTAAAATTTCCTTGCTATCTTAAAACTGCAATACTAAACAAATAAATAAATAAGTAACCATCTACTAACACTTTATCCCCCTAAGTGCTGCTCGACCCACAGGCCTGTGCCAAGCTGCTAACATGAGTATCTGTTTGGCCAGATGATGTTCGTTCAAGTTCTCAAGAATGAAGCCTACCTCCAGAGATTCCAGCACAATGTAGGAGACGATGAGAGTGTAAAATCAATTATTATGCTCAAAAAAGCTTGGTAATCCACGATAAGAATAAGTAAAACATCCAAATACGAGATGATAGTGTTACCAACAGAAAGGTCATTTGAAAAGTGCTTATGCTCATGAATCCTCAAAGTAAAATGTGAAGGTTCCCTGACAAATACTGCTGCGGTACATGTCTGCCTGCTGTGGGCCAGAACTTCTTTAACAGATTTGGCATGGATAAAATCTCTGGAGGTCAAGTGGAGGCAGGGTGAGACAATTAACTTGTAGAATGTAGTGCAGAGCAATCTGGTGCTTTTGCAAGCTGTTTGGACGTAGCCCTCACCAGAAATAAACTTTGTTTCTGAGTGAGCCGTGGATGAATACATGTTCAGCCCTTATAGCTTCAAATAATTCCTAGGTTAGGGGTGAGAAAGCAAAGAATTAAGTGCAGAAGCATTTTGTAAGCATATCAAAGGAAAGAGATAGAGAGACATACAAGAAACAATTTTCTTCATACATTAAGAACAGTGAAACGCCAGGCTTGATAAAGAAGATGTACAAAAAAGTGCACACTGCTGTTAAGAGATGCAGTCTAAGAGGAAAAAAAATCTAAGAAAAAACTTATTTTAAAAAAGTAGAATCACCCCAAAATATCTCTTGTCTAGAAGAAAAACATGGTACCTCAGAAGAAGACAACCATCCCTGGGGCTCAGAAGTATTCCGTAAACAGGTAAACCAAACCATCATAATCTGTAGTTTTCTAAGAAGAGTTTCAGGCTAAGATAATAATTTATCAATCAAGAAATAAAATTCACACTAACATACCAGCTACATTTTCCCTCTTGAAGGCACAATACAATACATGAAGAAATTGCTGCTACATGCTGTAATAGGAAATATTTTCAAACCCACAAAATAACCAGAAAAAACCTAAAAGCAGAAGGAAATAATATTGAGAATTAGGCCTATGGAATTATACCTCTAAGCAGGCAGGGCTCCTAAACCATGTAATTATGTGGCGAACAGATGGCATAGCATCCTTCAATATAACCTGTTTCTATTTAGTATAAAATGCCTGTAAATAAATTTAATACCCGCTGCTTTGGTTTTTGTTGCCTTTAATTGTAGAGCATCACCAGCTTTCATCTGCAAGGCCTTGTGCTTTATTCTTAAGATATCACATTTATTTATTCATCTAACAAACATTCTACATATGCTATATGGCAGGCACTAGTGTCCTAAATAATCATGTTCTTTACTGAGTGACCTCATGTCTTTTCCTTAACCATAGCTGATTGGACTAGGTATGATAATTTACCCAAAGGTAGACAGTTCCTTTAGATGCTTCCAGAAACTGATTCCTTGTGAGGCTTGGCTAAAAATTATAGGTGGGTCCAACCTTTCCTGGGAATTTGAAGACTGAAACACTTGGCTAGTTAGTAGCTAGGAGTCAGAAACATTAGTATTCAAGAGCTGCCATAATATTAACAGGAGCTGGATCCGTCCCTCTGAATTATGTACAAGCTGAAAAAGAGAAAGGTAGAGATGAAGATGGGTCATATACACAGGGAGTAGCAGGGACCCCATCAGCCTGCATCGCCCCTAGAGAGATAGAGTAGCCTTGATTCCTAGAACTTTGTGTCCCAGGCATGGTTACATAGTGGACCCAGTTTCTGGATTTCTGCGAGCCTCGCTCTATCGTTGTAATAATCTGAGTTCTTGAGCAGCTGAGGTGAGTTTCTGCTTCTTGCTACTAAAGAGCCCTGACTGGAACACTGCCTGATTACATGACGTCCTAAAGAAAATGGCTGAGTCCATTTTGATGCAGGTCAGTTGAATGATTATTATCAGCTAGTCATTGCTATATTTATAAAGATTGCCATTCTGAGCTATAATAAAAGCAAATACAGCTATCAATTTATATGTAAAAGTTAAATTTGTTAGTGTATTATGCTGGTATAGTTTTAAATGTATTAAATACATAATACATAGCAATTTAAGTGTGAAACCTATCTCATTGGTAAGTCTGAAGTATGCAGAATTAGATAAGAAACCAAAATCCCTATGACTGTTACTGTAAGTATAGTACTATATGTTTAAAATTTTTTTCTACACTATCTCCTTTCCAAAATAAAAACTTATGACACTTGCTGGATAGCTGTGAGATTATTGAATTAAATTTTTGTTCCATCCCTCTATTGTGACATACTTTAATTCCTGAAACATAAACTTTCATCTTTTTAAACCTGTCATTATTTCACCTATTTTGGAATAAATTAGGACCAATAAAAATACCCAGAATGATATAACTCTGTATGATTCTAAGGTCATTTTTTAACTCAAAAGGTGGTATAGCTGCAGTCCAGAAATATCTGGAAGATTCTGTCTTCCAAAGAATTAAATTGCATTCTTCCTCCTTATATAAAACAAGTGGTAGTCCTTTAGCATGGACAGATCAGTAAAGTTTTTTTCTAGAATAAAAAAAAATAGTTATAGTAATGTTTACCTATGGGTCTTCATGGTAAAAATGAAATTTGTGTGTATTAGAAGTCATGAGTTAATTGAAGTTCATAAGATACTTTTTATATATATTTATAAATGGAAGCATCTCCTGTAATACAAAATATTGCAGGTAAAAATTTAATTGGGAAATGCAACCATTTAAATATTTCCCAGATAAGAAAAAGTCTTTGTAGTCAAGAAAGCCACATATTTAAGGAAAAGCATTAATAAAATGTTGAATCAGAGTTAGCCAGATGAATTCATAATTGTTCTTGACTACTGTAATATAATATATTAATGAAAATATAAAGGACATAGAATAACCAAGGCAAGCTCGAAAAAGTAGAACAGAGGTGAAAGACTTAATAATACTTGATTTCAAGAATTACTATAAAACTATTGTAATCAACATGGTATGATGCTGGTATAAGACTCAATGGAATAATACAAAAAATTCAGAAGCAGACCCATACATATTTGGTCAAATAATTTTTTAAATAAATAAATTAAAGTAATTCAATGGGGAAAAAAGTAGTCTTTTCAACAGATGCTACTGGAACAATTGGATAGCCATGTGGGGAAAGATGAACCTCAATTCTTACCTCACATCCTACATAAAAATTAACTTGAAATAGATTGTACACCTGAATGAAAAAATTAGAACTAAAAAAATTTTTTTAAAGTCTAGGAAAAAAATTTTCATAACACTGGCACAGGCAAAAAATTTTTTGAAAAAATCCACAGATCATAAAAGTAAAAATTGATAAATTGAATTTCATCAAAATAAGTAAGTTTTTTGAAGACACCATTAAAAAAATAAAATGGCCAAAGCATAAACTGAGAAAATATATAACTGTACATATATCTGACAAAAAATTTATAGCCAAGATGCATTAAGAACTCTTAAAATTCAAGGATAAGGAGACAAACAGTTTAATTGAAAGAAATAGGCAGAAAATCTGAACAGGCATTTCATAATAAAATATTTGATCAATAAATACATGGAAAGATGTTCAAAATCATTAGTCATCAGGGAAATATAAATTAAAACCACATGAGATACCACTTCGTACCCATTATAGTGGCTAAAATTAAAAAGACTGAAAATATTAGTGATGATGTAGAGCAACTAGAACTCTCATACATTGCTGGTGGGAATGTAAAAATAGTGCAACAATTTTGAAAAACTGTTTGGCAATTGCTTATAAAATTAAACACATGCAGTTGACCCTTGACCAACACAGGTTTGAACTACGTGTGTCCACTTTTATGTGGATTTTTTCAATAAATATACAGTTGGCCTTCATCCTCTGGTTTTGCATCCCCAGCTTCAACCAACTGTAGATCAAAAACAGTTTTTTCGATCTAAGGTTGGGAATCCTCAGATGTGGAGAGCCAACTGTATGCATTGTTCTACACTATTTTATATAAAGGACTTGAGTACCCACAGATTTTGATACCTGTGGGAAATCCTGGAACCAATAACCCATAGATATCTAGAAAAAACTGAAGTTTTTGGGGGGAGATCTGAAGTTTTACACAGATTTTCAATGGCACGAGGGTCAGTGCTCTTAACCCCTGTGTTGGCTGAGGGTCAACTGTACTTACCCTGCAACCCAGCAGTTCCACTCACAGATATTTACTCAAAAAAAAAAAAAAAAAAGGAAGAAAATATTTATTTTCAAAGACGTGTACATACATGTCTATAGAAGCTTTATTCACAATAGCCAATAATTAGAAATAATCCAGATATGCATCAACAGATGAATAGATAAATATAGTATGTTCTTACACTAGAATACAATACAACCATCTAAAGAAACAAGTTACTGATACATGCAACAATATGGATGAAACTCAAAACATTATACCAATTGAAAGAAGCCAGAAAATTCCATTTACATGAAATTAAAGAGAGAGAACAAAACTAATCTATAGTAACTGGAAGCAAATCAATAGTTGCCTGAGGTCCAGTGTGTGTAAATGGGGAAATGGGAGTGATTGACTCCCAAGGTACACAAGGGAATTTGGAGATTTATAGGAACATTCTATATCTTGCTAACTTGATGGTTAAGGGGGTTCCATAGGTCTATACATTGAATATAAGTATCAAATATCAAGCAAGACTTTTTAAGTGCATAACTTAAGGTGAAGACACTAAATTGCAAAACCTAAAGTCTTTTGAGCAATAGTGAAGTTTAACTACACAAAGTAAGTTCAGCCTAATGACCCTTACGTGAGGCATCTGAGAAGGTGCACTCAAGTTCCAGTGTCCCAACAAGAAATCAATCAACCGATCACTTGGATCTTGTGGCTTCTATTGTCTGAAGAGGTGTTCTTTGTTTTTTGGGCCTGGCAATATTTCTGCAACCATAGTAAGATATTAAAATTACATTATTAAAACTTTTGGAAGATATCAAAGTTAGTATAGTTATAACCCTGGGAAGATATAGAAACTAGCATAAAAAAATGACTTTAAACACATGGTGTTGGTATTTTAAAATAAGTATGTATAACTACATTCATTTATATATGTTTGTTATTTTAAAATATTTAACTTGAAAATAATCAACAATACCAAAAATTTTAGTTGCATAAACTATTTCAGAAAACTTAATTGATCAAATTTATGATTAATAACTAAATGTTCAGCAAAATATTAGTTTTCAAAAGTTTTTATTTGAGAAAGGAGTTTAATAATTTTTATATTCAACAGTGTTAGATGGTTAAATGTGTCTTTATATGCTTATTAAATGCACACAAAACCATCCGGCCACAACGAAAGAACTACTATAATTGTGGCTCTTTGTGAACTAACAATCTAAGAAACGAATTCATTCTCTCTCTCTCTCTCCTCTCTCTCTAATTCCTAAAACAAAAGAACTCTGATTAGACCTGGCCAGCTACCATCAGCTATAGAAAGTCTGTATGTGATGTGCTTTAAACAGGGCTTCCTGGGTATGGGTTCATGATCCAATCAACTGTTGCAGCCATGGCAGAATAACAGGACATGAAATGTGACAGCTTCTGAATTCTAGTAACAAGTCTTTTTTTCCTTGTCCTGAATGAGGTCAGTGGGAAAAGTTGATACTTAGGTTGTGCCTCAAACACTCATTTCGATAAAAACTCACGTGTAAATGTATATGGATGTAAGCTGACGACCTCAGGGCTCTGGACCTCTGTCAATTGGCTCCCAAAATCACCTCTTTCGGGAACCCATGAGAGAAATTCTATCTATGACAGACTTGCTGGCAAGGGAAATCAGTACAGAAGAGAGACTCAGATTTTAATAGCAAACTGTGATTATATTTAAGTAAATGTGTTTATAGATTAGTCTGGATATGAGATTAAAAAGTGATGTGGATATAGTGATTCCTTTGACTTCCATAAATCCATAAACTTTAAAAAGAACAAAATTTTTAACGTTATGGAAGGAACTGGACACTAGTGTTCTCATCTAGCTTCTGCCTCTAAGACACTGTATGACACTGATTAAGTAGTGTAACCTCCCCAGAACCCCTTCTTCACACCTATAAAACAGTGAGGGTGGTAGAGAAAACCTGCAAGGTTTGCCAACTTGCAGTCAGAACTACAGTCACTTAGAATTCTGGATTCAAAGTATATGGATGAACATTCTGCTAAATTCCCCCAAATATATTACCTATATTTTCCATAGATAACATTTTGAAATTGTTGCTCACATTTTAAAGTTAAAATTTTTCTATTCAGGCAGAAACTAAAGAATAAAAAAGAAAAAAATTACCAAATTCATCTTATTTCATTACCTGACATTGTTTTATATTCCATGTGGACAATTTAAATCACTTAAAGAATGATTCTTTTTATTCCATAGAATATTAAATGCAGTACAAATCCATTGTAATACTAAGTACAAAGGTCACAGATGACCCTGCCTTTACAGGTTTTCTGCATTATAGTAACAGAGAAATTACACAACACAGTGCACTGGGGAGACGATGGGAACATGAAATTAGTAAGAGTGTTCGTGTTGCTTTATAATAGCTTTCTGGTCTTTTACAAAAATTCTACCATGCCACCCTTCAGTGCTACCAGACTTTGTTCAGTGGCTATTAATAAACTGCATTTGCCCAGCATTCAGTACTACACACAAAGTATATTGAATCTTTCTTTTGTAAAATTATCCATCCTTTTAAGTTTCTTTCTGGGACTGGTCTGAATGTGTAGTCAGAAAACTCATATAGTGTGTCTCCAACCCTAAATAAATTGTAGAATGCTAGAACACAAACTTGATACCCATCTTGTCTAAATCCATCATTTAACATGTAGACAACTTTTCAGATGAAGTGACAAGTTTTAATGTCATCTTTTAAAAAACCTAGAGCAATAATAATAATACTAATCTATTCCTTATAAATGCCAAGCACTGTTTTAAGGCTTTTACATGTATTAACACATTTAATCCTTCCTATAATCTGACCTTCGACAATCCTGAGGTATATACCCCCATTTTATATATGATGAAACTGAAAAAAGAGGGGCTAAATAGCCTGGTCAAGATCACACAGCTAGTAAGCGAAAGAGCCAGTATTTGAACTCGAGCAATCTGGCTCCTTGTGTAAATGGAGATGTGTATATCCAACAGAAAATAGAACACCAACAAGTAAAAGGCTTTCACTAGAATTTATACAGGTGAGTACATTTCAGTCACTTGCACTTCTATATCAATGGTAACCATCTGCTCTTGTGGGTGTTTTCTGTTGTTGGACCATGAAAGTCATGCTGGAGGATTACACAGTGAGTCTGAGGTAATAGCAACACAGCATGCTGGGAGCCGTTTGGATTTACAGTGTGTTCGTCACAGGTCATGTTAAACAGCTAACCATGTGGCTTTAGTTTGAGTAACTGCACATGTTTACTGTACTCTAGGATTCACTCAATAAATTTAACATAAGAAATATACATTCAGCACAAAGTAAAAGGATTTAAACTTTCAGCATGATTCAAAAGAATGAGGAGAAAGAAAGCAAATCCTGAACCTTCTTATCAGATTTTAAAGAAAGAATAATTAGGTAGCCATAATTAAGCTTAAAAACCTCTTTGTACAAGCTGACCTGCAGAATCAAATCCATTCAGACTCTTTCATTCGCTAACAAGAAACAGTTTCCCCTCAGTTCTTTCCCCCTTTCAACATCACTGCATTGATGTTTGTCATTGTCATAGCTTTCATCAAGTTACTTGTACTTCTAGGTACCTTACATGTATTATTTCTCATACTTACTACAGTCCTGCAAAGTAAGTATTGTTATCCCCTTTTTCACTTTAAGAACCTGAGATTCTGATAGACAAAATAAGTTGTCCAAGATTATATCATTATTCATCAGGATGTAGAATGAATTTACTTGTTAATAATGAATGTGCCATTATTAATACTAAAAACTAATTTGCTTCTCATGTGCCAAGCACTGTGCCAAGCATTTCACACTGTTCGTCTTACAATAACCCTATAAAGTAGGTATTATTTCTTCTGTTTCACTGATGAGGGGTGGTAGGCTGAATAATGATACCCCCTCCCCTATCCCTGCCATATATCAGTTTGAATCCCCAGAATCTAAATCTGTGACTATGTTAGTTTTACACTTTGCAGATGTGATTAGTTAAAGATTTTAAGATGGAAAGATTATATTGCATTTATCCAGGTGGGCCCAATGTAATCAGAAGTGTTCTTATATGAGAGAAGTAGAGAGATTTGACTATGGAAAAGGAGTGTCAGAGTGATACAGCAGGAAAAGACTGAAGTAGCCTGCTGACTTTGAAGATGGCAGAAGGAGCTATGAGCCACGGAATGCCTTTAGAAACTAGAAAAGGAAAGCAAAGGGATTCTTCCCTAGATCTTCCAGAAGGAATGTAACCCTGCTGACTCATTTTAGGGTTTCTGATCTTCAGAGGTGTGAGATAATAAATTTGTGCTGTTTTAAGTTACCAAGTGTGTCGTACTGTTAATACAGCGATAGGTTATATAACATGTCCAATATCACACAATTATTAAATGGTAGACTTAAATTTAAATGCACATCTGTCTACCTACAAAGACTAAGTTCTCAACCATTGAAGCTCTAGGAGAATCAATCAAATGAGATGTTTGATTCGACACAATGGTAATGTGTTTATCCCAACCATGATTATGGCGATACGCTCCCGACACTTATTCTTCTTAAGGATTCTCAGAATATTTCATTTTTACTTTTTAATTTATGCTATCTAAAAGTTATGCTATCTAAACATCACCTACTGTATAGAAGATGAAGATACAAGAATTGATAATATGTTGGCCAAATATCATCCATACAAAAATCAGAACTGAAGATAGATTACTTTCTAATGGAACTGATATTCTGGAAATCACTGCTTAAATTGAAGAGAGAAGAAAATAGCTGGCCAAGAAAAGTTACAAACACAATCTAATATTGCAAGAAAAGTCAGATTGTCATCTAACCCTGAGAGATTTTTGCCTATAACTTTAATTAAAATATCATAATTGTTATCATAATGATATAACAATATTCTGTTTCCATATTTTTATTGAGTTATTGTTATATACAATAACAGATCCTAAGTGTACAGTCTGGTGAGTTTTGACTCGTGTATACTCATATAACCAATATCCTATTGAAGATAAAAATTTCCACCACCCTAGAAAGTTTCCTCATGCCCCTTAATTTTCATCTTCAGGATGACTATGTAAGATTACACCGTAAGCAACATATTTCTTATTCTCTAGGCCACAATTCCACTATGCTCACAACAGATTATTATATATATTTGAAGTAGAAATTCAGTTCGTATTATTTAGGGTAGACCTAGAGAATATTTAATCACCTTTGAATATTTAATGGTCTCCATACTTTGTCCCCTACTTGCCTTCATAATTTTGCTATCTCCTTTTGATTTCTCCTCTTTGATTGTAGGCTCCCTATTCCCAGCATACCCTCTATCCCTTACACCTAGAGAATGTTTATTCATCTTTTAATATCAATATAAGAGCTGCCTCTTCATTGAAACACTTCCTAAAGTCTCCCCCAATTTATGAAGAATGTTATCCTCCTTGTGATTGTTCAGTCAGGTTACTATAACAGATACCATAGGCTGGGTGGCCTTAAACAACAGAAATTTATTCCTCACAATTCTGGAGTCTGGGAATTTCAAGATCAAGGTGCTGGCAGATTTGGTGGCTGATGAGGGCTTGCTTCCTGTTTCATAGATGGCCATCTTCTTGCTATGTTCTTACACGGTAGAATGGGGCAAAGGAGTTCTCTAGAATCTCTTTTATAAGACACTAATTCCATTCACAAGGGCTCCACCCTCATGACTCAATCACCTCTTAAAGACTCTACCTCCTGATACCATCACATTAGGGTTAGGATTTAATATTTAGGATTTAGCCTATAACAGTGCCCCATTATGTCACAATCACTCTGCTCACATGAAACCCACTATTGCACTAGGTCATGAAATAGAGTGGCAAACTTTAATGTCTGAATGACCAGGAAAAGAATGAATGACTAAAGTAGCTAGCTATACCACCACCTAGAGAATGCAAATGAACTTATTTAAATAAAATAGAACAAGACCCAAAAAACTATGGGGTCAAAAACTTATGGCACTATTCCTTTCATGTATAAGCCACTAAAGTGGGTGTGGACTCTTTAAGAAGGAGGGAGCAAATACTAGTGACCAGCTGCGGTTTAAAAGAGTTTACGTGTCAAAGAGTTTCTTAGTTTAATTCCCTTCTAGCAATCTGCTTTACTCTCTGGCAGAGTAAACCACAACAAATTGCCCTTACTTAAATTTCTAAGTATTATCTGAGAAAACAGGAAACAATTTGCATCCCAATACCTAATTATTCAGATTAATTGTACTTCCATAGAGAAAATCTGATTTCTCATAAATGCTGTTTTACTCTGTTTGCCATCATACAACAGCTCTTTCTCATTAAACAACATGCTTAAACTTGGGATTTTAAAATATCTACAGCATGTTCACATTTTATAGGCAACTATTGCACATCATGTGTTTAATTGAGTTCTGTATTTGTGGCATATTGTCAGATAATCTACTCACTAATGCTCATAATTCTTTTATAAAATTTATTCATTTTGACAACATTACTATCTCACTTCAAATTACGTTTGATGCAGTATGTGCTAAGGAAGAAATACAAGACATAGGTTTGATCACTGCCCCTAGTCAGATGTTACTTTGAGGAAATCAAGTCTCAGAACTTCCAAGGGCAATGTGGAATGAAGAACAAACAGTTATGATAAACTCCCCTTAATCCCCTGGAAGACTATGATGAGTGATCTTTCTTTGTTAAAATTTTAGATGATGCTAATGTAATTTGAAGTATCTGCTTCAATAAGCAGTACAAGACAGAGATTAATAGTACAAGCTCTGAAGTCAGAGGTCTCAGGTCAAATCTAAGGTCACACTTAATCACTTAAACTAGCAGCCTCACAGGCTTGATAAAAAGATCAAGTGAGATAATTTGCAAAGTGTTTAGTGTTAATTCTGACACATAGTAGGACTTAATAAATGATAACATGTACTACTATATTGTTTGCCTGAAATTAAACCAAGAAACCAGATGAAATTTCTTTCTCTTCTTCTTTTTCTTTCTTTCTTTCTCTTTCTTTCTTTCTTTCTTTCTTTCTTTCTTTCTTTCTTTCTTTCTTTCTTTCTTTCTTTCTTTCTTTCTTTTCTTTCTTCTTTCTTTCTTTCTCTTTCTCTCTCTCTTTCCTTCCTTCCTTCCTTCCTTCCTTCCTTCCTTCCTTCCTTCCTTCCTTCCTTCCTTCCTTCCTTCCTTCTTTCTTTCCTTTCTTTCGTTATAAAGAAGTTTACTTTCTACTATTCCTTATACTGATTATTTAAAAGTTTTAACATTTCTTTTCTACACATACACAATACATACATATAGCAGCTTTTATAATAAGATTATAGTAAAAAAATTGATAATTTTACCTAGAGGTACAATGATGAGGGGATTATCTTTACGTAAACCCCATCGGCAGTGTTGGAAGCTATAGCAAGAAACTACAGCATAATTACTATATGTACAGGCCCTGCATACTTATTCAATTACTGACTTCACTGACCTTTCAAATTCTTATTCAAGCATGGTGAAAAGAATATAGTATGTTCAATCTCTAGTTGGGTAATTACAAATAATTAAATTTAGCTAAAGCCTAATTATGCATAAAGAAAGCCTAGCATTTCCTTCAGCCTTGAGATATTTGTTCATGTAGCCTCATGACTAGCTGGGCTGGCTCTGCACAGCAGCGCAAAACCTGAGAATGATAAGAAGCCTAAAATATCAGCAGATGCCATTAATTCAACATATGCCTTTAAACAAGTCAGTCAACTTTTGTGAGAATTAGCTTTCTCATCTTCATAGCCTGAGGTAAGACCAGTTCCTTCCACGATTCCTTCCGGACTGCAGAGTCTGCGCTTATATCATCATCTGTTCCACTTTTTTCCTATCCCAACACAAATTAAAGAAAATACATTCCCATCGTTAGCAGTGGCAGAGATCCTCAACTAGAATGACAGATGCCGCCTACTGGAGAGTACCGGAATAGCTAGTGAGATGGAAAAAGGGGAATGTGTAGATTGAAGAAATCCTTTCGCCTCAAGGTAACCCTTCAGTGCCCTCTCAGGGGGTTCTACTTCCCTCTTTTCCACTGACTAAACAACTCCAACTATTCAAACATTACATTTTAAAACATATTATTTAGAAAACTTCTAATTGAGTGGTTATTACAGGGTGACTGAGACCAATAACAGTCTATATATGTATTCTATACTGTAAGAAAGTGTTCTTAAAACATTTGAATTAGTTGCTAAAACTTGCAATTCAAGAGAAGTCACAAAAATCTGAACTTCTGGTTTCCTTTGAAACCCCACTACATTGTCCGCAATCCTACCACTCCACACGATCTCTAACATTTATCACTTTGTATTTTCCTTTTTCTTCTGGTAAAAAAACCATTTATTTGTATCTTAGCTCTAACAAAGGTAAAACACACACACACACACACACACACACATACACACACACAAGCTAAAAATAAATCATGCTTCTACATCCATCCTGTAAGATTATTAAAATTTATTAAAATGAAATTTTCATTTATTTCTCATCAGTGTGTTACCTTATTTGACCTACTACAACCTTCAGTTCATTTACCATGGACTGATCAGTTCAATATAAAATTTTCCTTTCTGCTCTATCTCTTTGAGAAATATTTATCTGGTCATTTTTACTCTTATTCTTCTTATTCACTTATTACTCTCAAGTCAATTGCCAGATTTTCCTTTTCTTTGTCCTTCATTTATTTTAACATATAACATATGTATAAAAAATGGCACATATCATATGTATGTAATAGAAATAAACATTCACAATAGACACAAATAATATAAAGTAAATATAATAAAATATATGCAGGAACTTCGGATAGAAGACAAAATGTTTCTGAAAGATAAAAAATGTATCTAAATGTAAGGAACAATATATCATATTCATGAACAAGAAAATGCTATAATACAAAGATATCATTTATTCCAGAACTCATTTATAAAGTCAAAAAATTACAAAAATTTTTAATGTTTTTGTGAAACTTATTATGGTGATTCTAAAATTTATGTATAACTTCAAAAAGGCTAAGTCTGTTCAAGAGAATTTTTCTAAAAGAAAAAGGTAGAAGGACTTGCCCTAAACATTTCAGGACTTTAAGCTATAGAAGTAAAGATGATAAGATATTGAAATAAGAATGAAGAGACAAATTGACAAATATGCAGCCCTAGTGTCTGTATTGTGGTCTCTGTGATTTCCTACTCCAATAAACCAGGAGTCCTTAGAGAAATAGCTGGTTCCAGGTCTGAGATATTATATTTATAAGATGGTCCCCCAAAGGAAGAAAACTCTACATACTACTAAAGTCATGGCAAAAGAACTTAAGAGCCAATTTAAAGAGGCTCCTACAGGCCAAAGATAATCTAAGTATCAATAAGTAATAAAAATGATTGAGGTAAGTATTTATATATCCTTGAGATCACAACAATACTACACAATAACCACCGTAATAAACCTCATTCATCATTTTGGGGGGATTCTAGAGAACCAACTCATTTTCATAACTAGTAAATAAAGATAAAATATCAAGTATTTACTCTGACTTTCCAATAAAACTACAACTCAAGGGATCCAAACAGGTAATGAGAATTTTTTTTAAAGGTTTTCAGCTAATAAGTGAAGAATGAATGACAGCTTTAGAATATTAGCATTTCTCAATCGTTAATGAAATAATTATTTTAGGCAATGATTATTAACATCACCAAAAACAACAACAAAAAAAGATATTCCTTGTGTTCTAATAGAGGATTTGACTTTGGATGGTGAACACATGATGCGATATACAGATAATGTATTATCGAATTGTACCCTTGAAACCTATATAATTTTATTAAGCAATGTCACCCCCATAAATTTAATTTTGAAAAACAGTACGTGTCTCAAAATATACGCATAAGATTTTAATTCATAGAGGTGACTGAGTGACACCATGGAGATGCTAATGCCATTGAAAGAAGATTTTTATTACATTTTCCAAGAGGAGCGGGCATATCATGCCACTCAGAACCACATGGGAAAGCATAGGAGACCCAATCATGTCCCAACACTTATTTTGATTTTTCAGTCACCCAGAAGTCTATATTCTTAAATTTGGTCAGGAGGCAGAGGAGCAAGGGGAAAGCATGGCCTACAGCCATTATTGTGTTTTCTGGAGGAAAGGCAAGGCAAAGCAGGAGAAACAGTTTAGGATTGGCCAGTACAAATAATGTGGCACACTCTGGCCTCTAGTGGCGGCCTCTAGTTGTCTGGTACCCCGTCCAGGATGATTAGGGCAGAGAAATCTTGAGACTTCAAATATAAGAGCCAGATAGAAGAGGTGGGTCTGAGCATGGGCTTTGGATTGGCTACTGGTGTTGTGTACATATGAAAGTCCTTGGCTCTTGCAATTCACTAATAGGGAGAAGGGTAGCCTCTCCCCAGTCTGCCAGGCCACAAATGCCAGAGCATCAAGAATACAGAAAATAAGGAAAGTTTATACAGAATATATTACTACCTATGAAATATTATTGCCCCCAAATTGAACTTACAATGTATACACTAGCACATATGAAGTATGATTACCAAGAACAATCTGATTGAGATTCTGGACCTCACTGTCAATTTACAGAATATATAGTGTAAAGAGAAAATTGTTAAATTATACCCTAGGATATATTCCACAAAACCCAAACTATAGGCAACTTTAAGACAAAGAATACTGTTTTTTAAAAAAAATGCAAAAAGAAATAGATGATAGATAGATAGATAGATAGATAGATAGATAGATAGATAGATAGGAAGGAAAGGGAGGACACACAAACTAAAAGAGACCGCATATCAAGTAATTGCAATATTTACATCTTAATTGGATATTGATACAAATAAACAAATAGTGAAGATATACAACACAATTGGGAAAGTTTGAACACTGATTGGATATGTAATAATATTAAAAATTACTGTTATATTTTTTGGCATGATAATAATTTGCAGTTATTTTTAAGCCATCCTCACACTTTAGAGATACAACCTGAAATACAGATAAAATAATATACTGTCAATTATTTGCTTCAAAATATCCAATGGTGATATTGAGGTAGATATTACCTCATGGGGGGTGGATGTATGCCTGAAACAAGAATGACCATAATTTGATAATTGTTGAAGCTATATGATAGGTACATCATGGTTCATTGTATTGTCTCTTTATTTTTAAATGTGGGTAAATTTTTCATAATAAAAAGGTTAAAAAATAAAAAACTTGAAAAATTGAAGTCTGACAATGTAGTTTTGCGAGAATGTAGTACACTGGGAATATAAATTGGTCCATTTACTTTAGAGAACACTTTGGCAATATCTGGTAACTTTGAAGACAGGGATACTTCATGATATTTTCGCATCTAGTTTTTACACCACAGAGAGGCTTTTTCACTACACATGAGACTACACATACAAGATTGCAAGTACTCTTTGCCAAAAAGAAAAAAAAAAGGCAGAAAAGAGGATAAATGAATCCATGTAAAAAAACTTACTCCAGGAAATAAATGAGAACTTCATGTCTCATCATGGATAAATCCCAAAGCTATAATTTTGTATTGAAAGAAAGCAAGTTACAGAATAATAGGTGTGATGTAATTTGCATATAGGTTATATAAAGCTTGAAAACAGGCAAAATTAAATTGTATAGTATTTAATGACATAATAATGTATACAGTGTATGTGGTTGTAGACAGTAGTTACGTCTGGGAAAGAAGGAAAAGGTGTAGGATCTAGGAGAAACCTCCAGGAGACAAATATATAAGTAATATTTCATCTTTGAAATAAAAATAAAACTGAAGAAAATATAGTTGACCCATGAACAACATATTGGCTGGGGCACCCACCCCTGCTCAGGTGAAAATCTGTGTTAACTTCTGCCTTTACAGTCTGCACTTCACGTTTGCAGATTCAACCAACCATGGATGGAAACAGTATTTTCAATCTGAGAATGGGAATCTGTAGATGGAAATGCGAAAATAATTTTCCATCTATGGTTGGCTGAATCGGCAGATGGTTGAATCCATGGTTGGCTGAATGTGCAGAGGCAAAACCTAGGGATGGGGAAGGGTGGGAGGGCTGACTGTATTTACTGTAAAAAGTTGACGTAAGTGGACATGTACAGTTTGAACTGGTGTTGTTCAAGGGTCAGCTGTATAGCAAATTGTAAAAAATTACTAACTCGGGATGGTGGCTACTTTGTTATATATTTTGCTATATTTGTTTTGCTATATTATTTGTCATAGTTGTCAGCATATTTAAAATAGTTCATCATTCTCAAATAAAAATGGTGGTGTTTTCTGCATCGATAATGAAAAAATAGAATGTTGCAACTGTTTTAAAATCGCCTACAAATTTATTAGTAATTTTAATGTATATTATTAGTAAATTAATAATTTAAGCCAATGTGAACACAGCAATCAGTCAAGAGAATTAAGAGTTTGAAATTCTTTGGTGTTAAATGAACATCCAACTGGCCTCTTAGCAAAAGCTTGGCTTTAACTTCTGTTAAAAGAAGAAAGACATATATCATTATACTAGGCTCTATTTTTAGTGCACACAATGAAGATTAGCTGTTTGTTCCTTCCCTTGACTTTTGGAAATCACAGTTTCCACTTGTAATGTAAAACTTTTTTAGTGTTCACTTGACTTTATAGAGTGACTGCATTTTTAGATGCCTCATATATACAAATGTTCACTTGTAATACATTTTTAAATGCTCAAATGAGACATTCGCTTCTTTTTTTACATTACACTTGAATTAGGCTGTAGAAAACAGACACTTCAGTGACGATATCCAAATATTGAAGGCAATAAAGAGCTGTGAAACAATCTACTCCTTGTTTGTTAGAATGGTTCTTTCCAAATGAAAAAGATATTTTAAATGGTCAGAAGTTTTTTTTAACTCCATTTCAATCTTATTTTCCGTCTTTCTTTTTTGTTATTAATGTTGTCCTAGAAAAGATGACCTATGACATCTCTTCAATTATAAGAGAGTTTCTTTTAATACTGTAGCCATAT
The DNA here is from genome assembly GCA_028627145.1 of Eidolon dupreanum. Taxonomy (NCBI): domain Eukaryota; kingdom Metazoa; phylum Chordata; class Mammalia; order Chiroptera; family Pteropodidae; genus Eidolon; species Eidolon dupreanum. Next base: position 58,777,325 of record CM053501.1, on the reverse strand, counting down.
TTTAACGTCAGCAGTTGGCTCTTAACATGTTCATTCTCACGGAGAGCAATGTGTGAAATGTGCTATAGAACGGTCCCATATGCATGACTCCACAAAGATGCCTTCTGTTGCACAGACAAAGCCTGTCAGCAGTATCTTTGGGGTGTGGCAATAACAAGCAGTGGTAAATGGAGACAGAAGGCTAGCCTCTGAGCATGGCAAACACTCAGCCTCTGAGGGGGCTATTATTTGTATCTTGTTAAGGAAGCCATAGAAATATGCTTGGTAGAATTTCTGAAAGAAAGCTTAGTCAAAAACTCTAGAATCCCGGCCTCCTTAATTTCAGACTGTGAAAACAAGAAAGACTCTCGGGTGAGTGAGGAGATGGCACAAGCACCCAAGAGTGATGGCCTTGGAGTAGATGTCACTTTTATAGTGTTTGGAAAATATTTATGGTCTTCAGAAGTAAGACTGTGTGTGTGTGTGTGTGTGTGTGTGTGTGTGTGTGTGAGTGACATGCTGGAGACATTATCCAGTACTCTCCTGTTCAGATAATGATGCAAAACAAAACAAAACAAAAAATTGTTCGGGTTTGGAATGAATCACAGAGTCTATCCTCCTTTCTGTTCCTAAAGTAGAACACACCATAAAAATGGCCTCAATTATGTAGGGGGGTAGAGTGTGCAAGACTACAGCTGTGCTTAAACCAAGCAAAGACAATCTTTTCGCACCATCCTCTGTTGTCCCTGCATCGTATTTTCTTTCTCAAAGGGACTGAAATGAAAAAGATTCATGAACTCTTTAATATCTTTTTACTAATCTATATTTTTATCTTCCATTTTATTTTTGTTGTTCTGTTCTCATTCCTTTTCTAATTTTATTTCTCCTGCTTTTTGCTTGACATTTATAATAACCTTTTCATCTGGTTTCTACCCCAAACCACATGTTTGCATATTTGTTCTTATGACTTCTGGTTATTGCAATTGTCATAGTTCTTTGCTAGATGTCTTTTAATCTTGTAACAACTTCATCATAGCTTGGATGTCTTTAAGAAAATAAAACAACATAAACTGCCTTTCATATTAAACCACAATACCTAAAGTAAATTAAAAAATTCATGATTTTTTATGAAATACTGAGAGTTAATGGGTCAGTAAACAGTTACAGGGTTTTCTCCAAAAAAGAACCCACAAAAGGAATTTTTACCAAAGTGAACATAAAATGCATATTTATCCCCTGAGACTGAAAAGTATATAAATAATTAATTTCTGCAAACAATATTCTTATCCCATCATTGTAATTAATATAACGGAAATCATGAATTCATTCTTCAGTTTTTCTTAGGTCTACAGAGTCTACAATCTAGTCATAGGGGGTGAAAATTTGTAACAGTTCTTGTACTAAGAAAATCACTGCATATATTCAGCTCTTCTTTGTCTCCATGAACTTTCATTGGTCTAATATTTTTGTCCGCAGTTTATCAAGAGCACTCTGACAGTTTTATCTGAAAGGGCCACCAATTCTATCTCTGAGGTCTTTCAGTTGGCTTCCCATGGAAGAGTAGATACATGGGATTGTTTTCAGAGCTGGGTGGAAGAAAACAGTTCTTTCATCTTAAGGAATCTAATCCCATCCTGATAACTGGCCCAAGTCATTTATTCTTTCTCAAAATGTGTTTACAGCAGAGTTTTTGTTTATTTGTTCAAGCTCTGTTATTTACATAATGTCATGGTGCATTTAGCATCCAATTTTTGTTTGGATGGTAAAGTTGACCAAGACTGGAACTACATCTTTCTCATTGTTATGCCTTGATTGCCAGCACAGAGTTTATCTAATTTAACAACACATTTTATAAACATTAACTCATTTAATCTCTACTATAGCCCTGTGAAATAAGTTTGACTTTTATCCCCATTTTAAGAATGAGGAAAATAAGGCACAGAGATGTTTAGTGACCTCATTCAAGGTCACCAGTAGAGCTAGGCTCCAAGTCTCTGCTGCTGCTACACTAGTTTATATGTCTATACTATCCTGCTTCTGGTGTTTCTACATATTCAATATAAGTTGTGGATAGAAAAAAGAAAAGGAGGAAAGAAGGAAAGGTTCTGAGAAGGAAGACATTTTGAAAATACATGAATGGTTTTATTTAAAATATTAATAATTCAGAAACAAAATTTGGATTTGAATTTTTTAAATACTATTATTTTGTAGCACCATCTGGAATAAACTTGTATTACCCTTTAAATATATTTTGATAACTATTAAATATTTATTTAAAATTTAAATCGTAATAATATAATGAATGCCCATGAAACTACCACTCATTGAAAAACTAGAATGTGAGTCTACCTGTGTGTTACTAACCTATCTGAACTTCCTATTGTCCACTGGGAAGAAGTAAAAACTGCACTAAATTTTGTGCTCACTATTCCCTTCCTTTCTTCTTACAGTTTTATCACAGTTATAGGTAGCCTAAACAATAGGTTGTTTAGTTTTGCATCATTTTGAGTTTTAGCAAAATGATATAATAAAGTATAAATTTCTCTGTCATTTGCTTTTTTTACTTCACATATACTTCTACAACTTATTTATATTTATTAAACTCTTCTTGAAAAAATGTCTTACAGTTTTAAAGTACTTTTTGCAAATTATCTCATCTGATTAACATAAAAATCTACTGGAAACAGGTAGATGAGATTGGTCTCATCTTTCCTATTCATTTTGTAACAATGGTATCAAAGACTATGCTGGTAGCCACTAATGAATCCAGACTTTTAGCCAGGCTACCATATGCATCAAGACCCACAAGTCAATATGGGTGCTAAGTCTTAACACAAACACATTGGTGAATATGTTTGAATGCTTGTAACCACGAATTTACTTTTCATGTGGTACGGGTGTTCCCACATTGTATTGAGAGAAAAAAAGTAAAATAAAAATTAGTCAATGCACTTTCCTTAAGGCTTCTTGGAAATTCATCTTATTGCCATATGTGTGGCACATAAATAAAGCTTTGTGTTTATTCCAAACGTGATTGTCATGTCTATTTCACCACATCCTCTAGGATATGGTAAATAATAGCATATGTAAATTCCCCCCCAAAAATATATCTGGGAGAAGATTCTGTCTTTTGTTGCCTTTCAAGTGTCTTTTGCAGACATTCTTTCAGCTGCCTGGCAAGCACATGAGGCAGGAAGAGATCTGATGTTCCTGCGGTTGTCATGAGTTTTGTGTTATTTATTACTCAGTGATGTGCTAATATCTACCTTACAAAATAGCAGCAGTTAGCAGAGAAATTAGAATTCCGCTTTCTACATGAAGTGTTCCAAACAAATATGCCTATGGCTCATAATTCCTGTGAAAATATTAAGAACACAAAAAGCTTCTGTTGACTAAATTGAAAGAGGCCTAAATCCTCTGGTGGTTTCTTCCATGACATAGGACTGATAGCTCCTTGTCTAACATAGTATATTTATGCAACATGATGCTCTCTTCATGACTTTTTACTGAAGATATGTCTGCATAGGGAATTCAATACTGAACTGAAGAAACTAACAGAGCAATTCAAGGCACCCTTCCCTGACTGTTGGGAAAGGGCTGAGAGGTGAATTTTCCACATAAACTTTTCAAGTTTGTTTTTGCTTGTGGATAGACTAGATAATTAGCTACGTAACCACAAAATAGTTAGTCATTTTCACCCAAGAAGTAAAGCATGTGCATATACCAGTATGAGCATGTTCTACAAAAAAACAGTGAGAAAAGCAGACGAAATCATTTACCAACCAAAAGACAAGATAAGTTGTCCAATATCCTTTAAGTAAACCCCTTTGGATTTACATAACTTAAGAAAAAATGCAGAGCAAAAGTTTTTCCTTTTGCTTAACTACAGTGAAGAATTTGATAACACATGAAGAATTCAATCAGACTTAGGTTCAAGTCTCATCTTTACCACCTACTAAATTTAGAGCTTAAGAAAGTTATGAAATCTCTTTGAGCCTCAGTTTCCAACATCATAAAATAGGTATTTCATGGTCTTTATTTCATAGGGTTGTTAATGAACATTAAATGAGGCAAAGCAAATAGATTTCCTGACAGTATCTGGCATGTAGCAAGATCCCTTATAATAGAGCATCCCCTTGGGTGATCAAATTATCTTGCTGATTTTAAGAGCTCCATTATATTGCCATTCCAGGACCACGTTTTCCTGCAGCCAGAGAGTTGTGATTGCATTCTTAGACACGGTTTTGCTTTTGATTTCTATGTGGCCCTCAGCTGGAGCAGAGGGACAGGAGTCAGTGCTCAGCAGCCAGTTAACACTAGGGTTGCACTTTCTTTGTTCAGCCATCTGACAAACTGGAAAAGGCCCAGCAGCCTGCTCTCCCCAGTGTAATCCCTATGGAGAGTCAGTGTATACAACCCACTTTCATTTTGCCTCCACATGGTGATTGTTGTTCTTTTCTAGAGCTTCGTGTTTTCTTTCTTACCAAGTCCTTTTCATGTTAAAGTTGGGCAAGATGTACCTGCACAGCAGGCATGCTCTCCCCTCCTGATGAATATCTATTTCTTAGTTCTATCTCACATGGTCAAAGCTGGTTGTTTTGTGAAACAAACAGGCTAGGCCAAAGTTAGGGCAAACAGGATGTGTTTCTACTCAGGGGGTGACTTCTATAAGGGAATGTCCCACATAAGGTGTGTTCTCTTTCACCCAATTACTGTTGGAAATGGTCAAGAATAGCAAAGAAAATTTGGACAAAGGAATAAAGTTTATGGAAGTGATTTACGAGTTGTGATCAGAGCCCATTTTGCCTCTTAAACAAAACTGGGCATGGTATTTTAAAGATAGTATTCACTTGAAAACTATAATCAAGTAGTGTAAATGTATTTATGATATGAAACTGAAATTAAGAGTTTTTTTCTCAATTAAATGATTCCAAGGGGCGTCCAATGACTGGTATTTAAATAAAACATAATGATTTCAGCTCACCACTGTGTAATATGTATTACAGAGAGACAGAGGGGAAAAAAAAGGGTAGGAGACCGATTTTCTGCTTCAGTTCAGGAATGGAAATGGAAAAGAACATGCATAGAGTGCAGAAAGGAAAAAGAAAAGGAAAATATTGTGGAGTGGGTTAAAAGAATTATATTTCTACGGTGAAATGACCTTGCCCTGAATTCAGAGTTCTTTGGGGTTTTTCCCAAAACTTCTAAAATTTCCCCCAGGAATTTTATTTATCAAGATTATTTCTTGCTGCTACTTTTTTCCCCTTTACGTGTTGATTCATAGGTAGTCCATTAGAAGTGAGAGTCCCAGATGGTAATGGTAATTTTAGGCTAGTATTTCTCTCATAGTACAGGATTAATTTTGGCTTGTCATTTCTTTTCCCCAGTACAATTCTTGTTCCCATTGTCATTCTTGAAGTCTATACAGTCAGCAGTATTGAGTGAGACTAGCTCAGATTCTCATCTTAAGTAGATTTTAAACTCATTTAAAAAAAACTTCTATTGAAATTATTTTAATGCATTTTAGCACACATTTTAAAAAACCTTTAAAGTTAATTTTTAAAGAAATAACTAAATTGAGGTGGCGATTTTTCAAAACTCATAGAACTGTATACTAAAAGGGAGAAATTTACTTAATGTTGAAATTATACCTCAATTTTTAAAAAGCTTTTTAAAAAAGAAAAGTAAATGTTGCAAAATTATCTTCTGAATTGTGGCATTATAGATAAACAGCACAAGTTGGGTATAGTGTACTGCAGCTTAGACCATCATGAGACCTAGATTTTTGGGACATCTCCGCCACTATGGGATATCGGGCATGCGTGTTAAACTTCAAGGACTCAGTTCATTATCTGTAAAATGAAAGGTTTGTCTAGGTTAGCATTTCTCAAAATATGTTTGGCAGAATGCTAATTCTTCAGAATATTTGTAATTTTTTGTAAAAAATATATGGGGGAGCTTCTCTGTCAAATTTAAGTAGGGTTTCATCAAACAAAATCAAGTTTATTTAGTACAGAACTTGTCAGATCATTTTGCTTGTATACACATGTGTACAACATTCTCTAAATTTACTTAATCGTCATACCCTTTATCTACTCCACCCCAGCCTCCAATATCAACAGGTCTATAGTGTAAACTTTGAGAGACACTTAACAAACTCTATTGTCTTCTTGACAATTGTTCTGATAATTTTCCCATCTAACAATTTTATTTATAAACATATTCAAGCATGCAAGCAAAATAAAATCATTAACTGGTTATTTTAAGACAGTGATTTGCCACAAGGAATATGAATAGTTGGGACAACATTTCACATTGTGCATGTAGATACAGGGATGGTCAAGTGTTCATTATATAAATACATTTCAGGCTTGCCACAGCATTTTATCAGTGGGGTATATATTAAAAGCTGACTTAGGCTACAAAAAGAGGCCTCATTTTTAGCCTCATTCTCAGAGCTCATAGATTGACTGTAGGGTACAAAGCTGTGAAAAGAGGGATCTTTTTGAACTGAATGAACTAGAAAAAGCAGTAGACTGTTTATCCACACTATAATCAGCAGCCCAGCTTTATACAGTCATGTCTTTTTAAGGAAAAGCTCATCTCAACTTTTCCAAAATTCTTTGCTAAATATCAAATTATTTATATGTTGTCGAAAATTGGCTGAAACCCAGTTATCAACATCTATCCACAATTTCTAGAAAATTCAACACATAATGACCCAGTGACCTTCTCTCCCTTTCTACAATGAACTTATCTAATTATATTATGGTTATTGGCCTCCTTTACCATTCTTTTGCAACAAAATCCTTCTGGACAGCACAAATATAAAAAATGTAAATATGGTCACATATAACAAATGACTGCTGTTATAATAGCTTGACTATATACTATATCTGATGAATCCCAGCAGTCCTCTCCCTCTCTTAGTCATATTTATTAGCAACAATGGTTGTTTTTCTTATGCAACCAGAAATAATACACTAGAAAGCAATTCCTAATATATATACTTTTATAAGTTAAATAAAAATAAAAATCTTGGTAATTAAATTGATGGCAAAATTTTTTTTTTGAAATAAGTTAAATGAATGCAATGAGAAAAGTATGGTGTCTTCAGTCAGAGTTGCAGAAAATAAAATTATGGTACAAACAATTGGAAACAGAAGGATAATAGGAATATGTGGCCTCTCCCAAGCAAAATATCAAGAGTAGCTTCGCTAGCTTTTTACTTAAAAATGAATTGATTTAGATATAAATCAATTAGATTCTTAGGTTTCATTTAAGCCTAAGAAGAAATAAAGAAAATAAAAACAAATATTGTTTTCTCCTGTATATTAGAATAGGGTTTAATCATTGGTAGGTTGAATAACCGATCTTTAATAATAGGCTGCTTCCTTCTACTACTGCCTATACATACACTACTCTACTCCAGTTATCCTGCAAGTGAATAAAATGGATCAATGGGTCATTAACAAACCTTTATATATACCTTGAGTTGATTTAACTGAACTTTGAATTAGTGAGTTATAGGCTTGCCTTCAGCCCCTAAACTCTAACATTTCCATATTCTGCCTGGTCCCAAATGCTCCTAGGAGTACTTGGGTGAACATTGCCTTTATAATTATAATACTTCCATGTTTGGTTTGATGTCATTAACAAGCAATCAGATCTAGAAAATTAATACCATTAGCATCTAATATAGAGACATTAATTCTTGACTTAAAGGAGAAGAGATAATAAAATTATATTGGTCTTTAGATTTTTTCATGTAATTTTCTTCAGATATATATATATATGTATATATATATATATATATATATATATATATATAACAGCTTAAAATAATATATTTGATCTTGATTATAAAAGATGAATAAGTCCTAGAGATCTGCTGCATTGCATAGTACTTATAGTTAGCAATACCATATTGTATACTTTAAAATTTGCTAAAAGGGTGGTTCTTCTATCAACTGTTTATTTTACAAATAATAATAACTAAGAAGGCAGGAAGAAACTTTTGGAAGTGATGAATAGGTTTATGGCATAGACTGTGGTTCTAGTTTCATGGGTATATATTTGTTTTCAAACTCATCAAGTTGTATACATTACTTGTGTACAGTTTTCTGTATGTTAAGAAGTAAATTTAATAAATAAACTAATACATAAATAAATATAAATTAATTTTAAAAATAATAATATATTTGGATTTCTTCAAAGTTAAATAACTGCCAGCTACATATATATTGTTCCTATTATGTGAAGAAAAAAAAGGAGACTGAAAATATTATTTCAAAGTTTCTAGCAATACATTCAAGGTACACAGTAAGGGATTTAAAATACTTATTAAATTGAAAAATATCCACTAATAAGCAATGATTTGATAAATAATACCTACAAATCCCATCACTCAAAGGTTATCAAAACTAAACTGGGGACAGAAAAGTTTCGAAAATCTCTAGAACAAAATAAGATACTAGGCCCTCTATCTTGGTTCTGCAGAATAACAGACTAAATGTGCCCAGCACCAAGGGAATTTTACTGTCTTCTACTTGCTATTGCTTTTAAATGCCAGCAAATTCTTTCCTAAGGGGAAATCATCTGACATTTTCTTTATTCCTGGGACAGAGCAAGAAGAGTCTGTGTTCTTCACACACCTGCCTACACGACCTTACTGTGTGATAGCACAGGGCTGCTGCACTGGGTTTCTGTCATGAGGAACAAGAGAGAAGATGCTCTTTGTCCTAAAATATCACCCTTCTGTGTTTCCTAAATGCATGCCCCCAATCCCTATGTTACTATTTTACACCAAGACTTTGAAGACTATTATAATAAAAATATTTGCCTGAACAATACTCTTAAGCGTACCATGACAAATAGATTTGACCCCATATGATATCCCTGACCACATGGCAGGAACTGTCTATAATGTGCTGAAAGGATTCTAAGGCCACCTCTGAAGTCAACAGAAAAGAATTCTGGTTTTGATTAGCAATGTCTGATATGAGCACAGAAGAAATTTGCAACATGCAAGCTAAGTATTTTCTGACTTTTGTTTTTGCTCTTTAGCATATATTCCTTTTTATTCTGCCAGTATCATCCTGATTTTCCTTTGAAGATTTACTTCTTTCCTAATGTATCTATTTGCATCCAAATTTTTTTAATCTCTATTCTCTTTACAATTAAAATTCATATCTGTTCGATTAAGCAAGAAATATGTCAATAATCATAGGTGTCCCCTCCTGTCATTCATGTAGGTAGGCTAATTGCTTTGTGCATAAAAGAGAGATTTGCTCTAGCTTCAGCCTTATAATATTGAATCATCATATGCTCTGTGAGAATGTTCAGTGGCTACAGATCATTTTAGTGAGACTTAAAAAAATAAAACAAAGGAGAACAAAGATTAAAATATATTTCAAGCCAGTATGGGTCTGTTCAAAATATTTTAAAAGTGGCACAGAATTATATCATTGTTTAGCAAATTTCTAACACTGATGTATCTGGTTTCTTCAACCAGAGGATCTCTTATTTGATTTAATGTATTCTGAAAATACATTTACTTCTATGTTAATTGTTTTCTCCTTAATCATTTATTTTTTAAGAGAGTTAGGTCTTGTTATTTATAACATTTTTGAAGAAGTAAGTCTATATTTTGTAAAAGAGGTGTTATAGTTTCTTTTTTATTAGACAATTTTTAAGACTTCCTTAATAAAGCTTGTTCTTGGGATCCATGCTTTCAGACTAATTTTAGTTCTCTCTATCTATTGTCCTGTTTATTTCTTCTATGGCATTTATCTCAATCTGTAATTATTTTGTATCTGTTTCTCTGTTCTTGTCTACACCATACAAACTGCATGAGGGCAGGAACTTATCTGACTTATTCACTGTCTCCAATACAAGGCAAAGTATCTGGCACAGAAATTATGTGTGAAAAGGATGAGGAATGAATGAATGAGCAAGCTGATGGTGATAGAACAAAGTACAGGTCTTTCTATTTTGCAAGCAGTTTTGTTCATTAATTCATGGAAGTTCATAAATGGGAATCTTCTATGTAGAGGAGCTTTTGTACTCCTTTTCTACTTCTTTAGAACATTGCCTCAGTACCCATCTCATGTAGATTTCTAGGCTGCCACTTCCTTTGGATCCCTGGACTAAGGCATTGTGAACCCCAAGCAGGTTTTCATGCCTCTGTTGACTCTGCCTGTAACCTTTTGCATTCAGTAAAGCAAACTTTGGTATATTTTCTTCTCATTGTCTTGCCATTAGAATCTACACAAAAGGTTGGACTTTTCAGTGCTCTGCCAAGAAACACTCTACACCAGTCATAACATCTGGCCCACAGCTTCTAATAAGCCATAGGATGCCTTGACATAAGCAACAGCAAATTTTTTATTACGCAAGGTTTGGGTTATATTTAAAAATGAGATAATGGACATGAAACTGCTTTATAAACTATAAAATCTTATAAAATTAAATAAATAATGATCGTGATCATTACTATCATTGTTGTTGCCTTAGCTAAGACAGAAAATTCTTTGAAAAGACTTTTTACTTTTGTTCTTCTGCATTTTAAGAAATATTGAACTGCATGCTTCCAGGGAAGAAATTGTTTCTTAGCATTAAAATAGAAATTTAAAAATCACATTAACACTCCCAAGTACTATGTCATAGAACAGAAGAGAAAACAAACAAACAAATAAAACCACTTCTTATTGACCCAGATCTACCATTGATCCAAAATTTGGAGGACAAGCATTTCTTAATAGTTTACATTATCAGCCATAGAGCAAAGCTTTGAAATATATTTTCATTCTCTACCACAAAGGATGAGCCTGATTTCCCCTTTACACAAACTATGTCCTTATCTCCCTTCTTAGAAACTATCTCCTTAGGGAAGAGACTCCACTACGCCAATCAATCCAGCAGTATCTCAGATCACATTAGAATTATCATAAGGGAAGTAGAAGTTGCCTAACCAGTGTAATTCGAAGCACATCAGAAAGGTCTCCACGAACCTTTACCTAGAAGTCTAGCCATGGGGATTGAATACACTGAATAATAATTCTGGTCTCCTTGAGTACTTTTAACTAGTGAGCAAACAGTCATACTAAGCAAATGGGTGTACAAAGATGGATACACACAAACATGTTTCTTTAACATATGAACAGACGAATGTTCCTAGAAGGTATTGAATTGCACACTAGCAAGAGAGCTAGCTGAAGAAAGGGGAGTCTCAGAAAGGGTCTTAGAAGCAAATTCCTCTGTGCTTTTTAAGAACATTTAGCTCTCTTCAACTACCTTGAGCAATATTACTATTTCCTATTAATCCTAATATAAGAAAATGTATACCAAGAGTCTTGAAAGCCTGTAACTTATGAAATAATACTACAAGATTCTTATTAAGTTAATATAGATTTCAAATGTGATATACTCTGATAATGAATCATACTCCCAAAAAGAATCTGGCTCATTAATCTTTGGAAGAGCCAAGACAGTTTTCAAGGCTTATGTTTTGCAACATCAGACTCTCCTTTAGCTCCGTTCTATTTATAAAGAATCAAAGAGGAACATAATGAAACCTATCTCAGGTAAAAGTCATCTAACTGAAGAACCTCAATATTATTTACAAGCATGTGACGCGACTTGAGGTTTCACTGATGATTGGACTGAAAACTGGTATTTGTAAAGAAGCCTTTGCACAGCATCCAGCAGGCTCTTAAAGATATGTATAATTTAGCTTTGGTAGTTTGCACAAAGTAGAGGTTAGATTCTGCCAATAACCTCTCGTGAACTTCTAGGAGTGGATAGTCTTTTGGGGAAAAGGTAAAAAATACAGACTCTCTTTTCCTACCAAGGCAGTAATTACACTTAAGTTCATGTAGCTCCGATGTTTGTGGGAGATCTTTATAATTTACTCTTCGGTAGGCTCTCTTTGTGAATCATTTTTTTTTTCCTTGAGAGAAAAATCTTTTAAAAACTAACATCCTTGCAAATTGGATAAGTGCTGCATTACAGTGTTTTGCAACCCATTGATGAGACTTATGTGCTTTGAACTTTTAGTAGCAGCATTTGAAAGACAGATTAAAATCCTCTTAACCATCAAGCATTCACTTTCTAAAAGGTCCTGTTTTCAACACATGATAGCACTCAATTTTGAAATATGTACCTCTACTCAAATGAGTTCAATGGTGGTCGGTCGTTCAGTAAATGACTTTTTTGAGATTGTCTGCAAATCACCAAGGTAGATTGTCTTTCACTCAACATCACAGGGTTACACATGTTACCAACCAAATTAAGATTTCATGGGGGAAAGGTGAGTATTCATTGTAGCCATTTCACTTTACATTCAGTGATAAATTCTGTTAGAAATCTTAATCAGGCAACTCTTCCATCCTCCTGGAAGGGGGGTTATTGGTGGTCAGCCAGAAACATGCAAACCTATCAATATAATTCATGCTGCTAGGTTCAAAAAAGTAGATATTTCCCAAGCCAGTGCAAATTAGCCCCTGACATTGGAACTCTAGATTATTTATCCCCTCAAGCACATCTATACAATGAGAAACGACTGCCTTGAAAGGCAATAAAATGTTGCATACAGTTCCCAGGGGCCTGTATGCCTGATAAAGCATTTAATCAAGTAGGTCACAGAGCTGTTTGCCTTCTCTGTGTGTAAGGGAGGCAGTCAGTGAAACTGATTCGGAAGAAGCCATCTAGCCCACAGCTTGATTTTCTCCATGAGGCTCTTTAGGCAAAGTTCCAAAAGATCATCTTCAGGCTATTGAGGGGGGAATTTCCAGGCTCTAGAAGTCAGCTCTGCTTTCTCAGAAAACTCAGGTCAGGAAGATGTTTGTTCTCTCACACTACTCCTGAGCTTTCAGGCTGTGGTCAGTGCTTCTTGCTAATTGTTTTGAGCACTTTAGTTTTCTTTCCTCAATAAGAAGGTAGACTAATCAAAGGCAGGATAATGGCATTTTTCCCTCACAGCAGCTGAAAGAGTGCTTGGATGGATAATTGTTTCCCGAAAAATAAGTCTTGATTGGTCTACTGGTGGCTCCTCACTTAAACAAAATTTCCATTTGGAAATGGGAATACCTGTTTCACTTACACAAACACTGCCTTCCCTTTCTTTTCATTTAGGCTTTTCCCTCAACCTTTTCCATCTGATGCTTCCTGACTTTGAAGGTAAAAGAAATTGCTACTTAAAAAGATTTTAATGTATAAGCTTTTATAGATACAGAATAAAAGCACAAGTACTCATTTATCTAATGGTACTTTGCACGTAAGAATAAAAGGGAAGATCTTTTGGAACTCTAGCTGTTAACCACTAGACAAGGGTCTGTACAAATTACATGGACTTCTTATTCAGGAAGCACAAAGTACTTTCCTTCATGCATCTGAGTATTATGGATGCATTTATTTGAATAAAATTGGCAGGCCCTACAATGAGTTCTAATTGCAGTCCCAGGTTCCTCCTCACTAGTGAACTGTTGATGGCTCATTTGGGATCTAAGTGTGCTCAGATACACCATAAGATAATACCAGCTCTGCCAATTATTAGCTATATAGTTTTGGACTCATTATTTAACTTCAACACCGCAGTTTCCAAATCTGTGAAATAGAAATAGCAATAGTATTCACTCATAAGGCTATTGGGAGAATAAAAGGGTTAATACATGTAAAGCACTTAATGCTGGCACTTAGTATGCACTCATCAAATATTAGTTATTTTTCTTATTCCAAATTGAGGGATGTTCTCATGTGTCCCAGTAAATTTTGTCTCATACCAGCTGAACACAGTGGAAGGACGCCATTTCTTAATTTAGGATTTTCAGTGCTGAATCCTTGGCCTTTCATTACATTTTTGTTCAAAATGTAGGCTTCGAGAAATGACTCTGTGTTTCTACCATATCTCAATACTATCTTAGATTGAGAGATTTCTAAGGACAAGAATTCTATCCTAGTTTTCTTTGAGTTACTCGCCATGTCTAATGCAGTATGTCACACAGCGTAAGGTCCCATATTGATTTTTGTTGATAATTTTTTTCTGTTCCTTCCTCTCCAGTTGTCCAAGGCTGATTATGGCAGCATTTCATTCTCCATCTTCTTCCACATCATGTGTCTTTTGATCTGCAATGGGTTATAGAGCCCACGAAGCAGAAAGCAATGGGGGACTTAACACTTGAATAACCAAATATGTGATCCTTGTCGTAACTCTTATTGTTTAGATGGAAGAAAGGGCAGAGAATTTTTAGACAAGTTTGTGTGCTGGATCATTTGTGGACTGTTTGTGGGTTACTTATGGGCTGGCATGCAAATAAAATTGGAAGACAATTAAAAATTTTCAAAAACATTCAATTGAAGCCAATATGAAAATGATTGATTTTGAGCAACTTTGGCTACATCATTGGGGGAGAGAGTCTATAAAATTGTGTTTAATGGGAAATGCTCCAGCATATCAATGAAGATAATAGATGAAAAATTCAACTTCACTAGGCCAACCTCCTTTTCACACATTCTTATGTGGTCCAAGTTAAAAACACTTTTTTTTTTACTCACCTTTTCACTGTACTTTGAATGCAAATTCAATAGTAAACTAGCTTTATTCTCTCCAGAAGGAATTATTTCCAGTGCAAAAAAATGCAGCCACAAAAGAAGACTTGTAGAGCAATTTCTCTCCAGTGGAGTCAACCCCCAGATGCTACCACATCTTTTTTTCATGACCTCTTTGGGATGACTCCCCTCTTATTTTGTTCCTTGCCTCCCAGGCCTAATCCCTCTATCGTGGTTTTTGGAGTTACTATGTGATTACTATTACTGTTATTAACTTGGTATTTCAGACAATGTAGGCTCCATCTAGTCCATAAGAGGTAAGAGTAAGTCCAAACTTACCCTTTCTTATCCACCTACTTGCAAAAGATCTTTCCCGGATTGTTTTCTGTAAGCTGCAACTTTTCTCAGCACCTTAGTTTGGGTCTGATTTGTTCTGTGACCTGTGTACAAGGCATGTTTGTTTAGTTGGAAATGAGCTGGGTTTTGGTGATCATTTACACATGTTGTTGTTTTTCTTATGTTTCTCTGCTTACTCCATTTTGAAATGGTGAACATAATTGTTTTTGAACCAGGTGAGAATTGAATTTTAGAATAATTTTTAAAAATAGAAAGGGTTTTTCTAGTGAAAGTTTTTGATGTTATTTGCTTTTGAATTTTGCTTTTTTAAATGTTTTTCTAAAATCTAGATGTTTAAAATTAGTAGAGGGCATTTGAATTGCATGACTAAAAAGATATAAATAATTATTACACAGTAAATTACATATATTTTTACATAAAATAAAATCATAACTACTTGTGATTAGTTGGTAACTTTTAAGTTTACACTCAAATGAGAGGAATTTCATGCTGTTGTCCAGCATGAACTACTGAGGAAATCTCAAATAAGGACATCTCCTTCTATTCAAAGTGGTCTGAGCATGAAAGGTGGGACAGTCACGTTTCATGCCAGTGTCTGTGGTAGCTACCAAAGAGGGTGGGCAGACCTTTCATGATGTGGAACTAGGACAGAGATAATTGCAGAAAACAGAGGCTCCTTAATTTCCTGAACCTAACAGAAACCAGGAAAGGCTTCTGACGGCAAGGTCAAAGTCTTTCTTACTCATCCTATAAGTCCTCTCTTTGCCATCGGAATCTACAAAAGGGAATAAAAATCTCTGAATTGAATTTTAGTTTCTGTAAGAAAACCAAGAAATTGCTCCCTCCCCACATAGCAAGTTATTTAATCTCTCTGTGCCTCAATTTCCTCATCTTTAAAAGCTTTACAGCTTGCCTCCCCCACGATCTCCTACATATACAAACAGAAATAGGGATACTGACCCTGCTCATCACTCAAGCTATATAGCTTTTTATCTTCATCATAGGCTGTTTCTGCACAACTAAAGTGAAATGTAGAATTGAAAATGATAGGCGAATTGAAGTCTAATGCTCAATTTTACTCTTGCAACATTCAGAGAATGACTATGCTTTGAATACATATTTAAGTGCTCTGGAACCAGGCCCCGTGGTAAATAAAGAAATAGGTGGAATATTGATGATACCCTGGAGCTCATTTGCTTCAAACTTCTACTGCCTCGAGTCCACTAAAATGACTTGTGCTAACACAAGTATCTGCCTAAGTATCAAATCCAATGGTAACTCAAGCAGTTTCTATTCATTATCTTAATTAGCCTTTCTGGAGCATGTGGCATTGTGAAAATGCCATTCTCTCCATCTTGACATTCTCTCTCTCTCTCTCTCTCTCTCTCTCTCTCTCTCTCTCTCAATCTCTCTCTCTGTTTTTTTTTTTTTTTTTTTTTTTTTTTTCCGAATTTGGAGAGATATTATATAAGAGACAAGGGTCCTGAATCTGAAATCAGATGAATTTAATCCCAACCCCATTACCCACTAGCTAGTACTCTTAGGCAAGTTACTGTGTCTCAGTGTCCCCATCTTAAAAATAGAGATAATAGAGATAATAGAGCTTACTTTTATGGTTGTTATATTATTGAGTTAACTTATGCACAATGTTTAAAAAGAGCTCTCTCACATAGGTAGCATTCTGTAAATATCAACTTAATTATTCATAATGCCATTTTTCTTAATTTCCTTCCTATTCTATCCATTGTCTCATGGTCTCCTTTATGGGTACTAATTCCTCCATCTATCCCATACAATTATTGTCCTTTCTCTTCTTGCTCTACACACTCACCTTATAAGATCTCATTCTCCCTTACCTTTATATACATTCAAAAGGTCAAAACTTCTTCAGTCTCCAACCAGACCTCTCTTGTGAGCTCTAAGCTATCTCCCTTGGTTGTATCATCAGAATCTCAAATTTAATGTGTCTGCAGAGAAATTCATCAGCCCCTTTACTAGAACTTTAATCACTAGTAATGAGGGCATTCCAATCAAAGCAACACTATAGGAATACCAAGATGGGTGTGTTTAGCAAATGGTGACTGTTCTGCTCGGTTCCAGCACAGGGTAGCTGTGGGTGTGCAAAGAGACTTCAACCTATGAAGGTAGGTTTCACTCGGATTTTTACAAACCTTGCTTATAATTCTGAATTCCATTCAAAGAGGTATCGGAATAATTGAAAAATTATTATCACATGTTTCTAAATCTTGTGTCAGTTAGCTATTAGGCTTTAATGATATCATGGATGACCTTAGTCTCTTCCTTTGTATTCTGTGCATCTCTGTCAAGAACAACCAAAAAGACTGTTGCTGACTGAGAGTGGGCTGAAAAGGTCCCATATGTGAACCTGAATCCTTTCCACCATGGGAATCTGATGACCAGTCAATCTGGCTCCCTGCCTCTTTTGGAAATCTCTGTTAAAATGAAAAAATCCAACTCCAATTGCCAGATGTCATGCCAGTCTGACACCTGTTGTTTCATGGCCAGTTATGCTGCATTATTTTAATGTGTACCTGGGAGGGTATTTTTCACAGATTTCCTGAGTTATGGGGCAGTTTAGTATTAGTCATTTCAATAGATGATAGGTTCCAGTTTCTTCTACTATCCATATATTCACACAGCAAAAGTCCTAAGGCTAGAGCCTAAGCTGGATGCTCACTGATGATAATTTAAGTGACACTTGAAAGTTAGTAGGGTAGCCAGATATTGTTGGTGTACATAGTGCTGGTGGAGCAGTAGGTACAGAAAAGCAAACTTGTGATCTGTACATTTCATAGGAAATGGCCTTAAAGCATCTTTGCTTTGTCATCTAGTAGGAAAATGTAACACAAGTCAGAGAAGGTATTCCCCTTAAAACTTATAAGCAAGGTTTGTAAAAATCTCCCCCACCCTGGGTCCATCACCTAGCACAGTGTATGTTCATGCAGGGCAAAGGAAATCACAACCACACTGGGGTGTGGAGAGCATGGAACATCCACAGCCAGGAAAAGTAATTACTAACTCTTACATACTGAGCACACAAACATTACTCAGGAGGAGAACTGTTATTCATTCCACATCATTCAACGACTACTAATTTAGCACCTACTATATACCAGATACTTTTCTAGATGCCAGTAATACACCAATGAAGAGACAAAAATCCCCGTGCTCATGGAATTTATATCCTGTTGCACTGAAAAGGTATTTGAGACATGGGAAAACTAGACTGGAGATTTTTGCTTAGTCGTCTTACTAAGATCAAATTCCTTAATTGTACATCCATGCTCTAGTATTAAAACAAACAAGCAAAAAAGTACACACACATACACAAGAAGATATAGACACACACACACACATATATATTCATACATAATCATATATATAACTAACACCATTTGCCTCATCCCACATGTATTTCTACGAGTGAGAAGGTATTCTCTCAGATGGTGTCACAGTTGAAAAGAAAAAGCAGATGGTGCTTCTAGAGGAGGCAGCTTGCTTGTTGAAATGTCATGAGTATACAGAAATAAAACTGAAAATGAAAGGCAAGAAAATATTCTCATTTGAATAATAAACTATCTCATGTTTCCTCAGAGACACACAGCTCAGATAATGAAAAGAAACATTCTCAGATCCTTTGTTCCACATTTACAACAAAACTCAAACCACATGTCTGTCATATAACAAGCCACTCTGGACAATTTCTTGAAGAAGAATAATCATTGTTTAATGGAACCACTTGTAAAATCCAGAAGGTACCCCAGAGAAGCTGGCACTCGTAATAAACTTTCCAAGGGATAATTTGTGGTGACAAATGATACACTGAGTGTTGCATTTTAACTTTAAAACAATTGCTCACACACAAAAGAAAACTAATGGCCGAGCCCACTCTCCACCCCAGCTTCCTGTCACTATTCATTTTCCAGTGTTTCCTGTAGCAAAAGGAAGCCCTCTGGACTCATGGCAGCAGATAGTTCAAAACGATGCCTGTAAAGCTTTTATAATTATTATTATGTTAAACACATAATTTGGTTGCTTTGTTCTGTGACTATATGTGCTTATTTCAGCCTCATAATGGTTGCCAGATTCTGCTGTATGATTTCTATCCTGCAGTGAAATATACAGACCACAAGTTTGCTTTTCTGTACCCACTGTTCCACCATCACTTTGTACACCAACAATGCCCATCATTGTCTCCTGGAAGCATTGTGCAAACCTGTAGTGAAAAAAGGGAGTAACTTCAGATGAATCAACAGAATGTAATTACAGATAAGAAGTCTGGCTTTAGTCCCTCTGAAGGTTTTTAAGGCCTAGGGTAAATTTTGACTTAACACCAATTGAACTGGTGTTAGGATCAATCGTTTACTTAAATCTGTTACATCCAGTTTTCACATGAGCCAAAGGATTTACCTGCCCAGAGTATGTCTTCCCACCTATCTTATGAGACAGGGAAAGATGAAGTGAAAGATTTCAGAGATGTGGCCTTTAATACTGTCAGAGTGGACTAGAACCAAGTTGCTAAGGCCCCTGGCATCCCAGTGATGTGGAAGAGGAGACAGCCATTGTATAAACCCCTCTGATCACTGTCCCACCCCCACCCTCTCCTCCCAAAGCTGCTCTAGGAACAAGCAATTTGCCTGCTGCTTGGAAACAAATCACCTCAGTCTGAACAGACAGAACAGACATTTCTTTTCCAGAAAAGGTAAGATATCCTAAAAACAATGTAAGCCAGCAAGGGAAGAGGCTTAGAAAATCAATTGAATTATTTTCCCTTAAGAGTTATTTAATTGAATAGTGAGAAGCCAATTGTTAGAATTTGAAAATGATTCAGAAGCTATAGAAACCTTGGACTGTAACCTCCCTTGCTCAGGCTTTGGTCCCATGAGAAAGAAAACTCCTCAATTAGAGTCAGCAAATAATGGCTCCACCAAGGTTCTCAACAAGGGCAGGCGGATCAAAGTCAACAGGAGGCAACCAGTAGCAGTGCTTTGCAGTCTGATGAATCCTGATTTTAAAACTATACAGTAGAGAAATCAGACAACATATTGACTAGGCAGTCACAATCAAAACGACCAAGGAAGGGCAGACAGGCTTTGGGTGCCTCTGGGTACAATAGCTTAAGGATACAACCACACCTAAAAAACTCTGAGTGGTGCTTAATAAATGTTTTTTTTTTTCCTTTCTCCTCACCCCCCGCCCCATTTTCCCTGTTTAGCAAGGCTCTCTGCAAAACACTGTTCTTTCTCCTGAATATCCTGGGTATTAAAACGTAATATATGATTTGTCTTTTTAGAGAGTTTATAATCCATATGAAAGAGATGAGGAATAGGAACACAAAAATATATATAACTTAAAAATATCAATACAAGGTGATATATTATGTGCCCAACTAGGGGCATTGATTTAGGCCATTTAGAATGTGGTTTCCAAGATATGGTCTCCTGTTGATGAGTGTAGAGAATAAATAATTTTAAGAGTCTGGGAATCTAAACATTCATTAAGCATCAATCATGGGCTTCAGGCTGTAAGGGCAATGGATAATACATAGTATGATAAATATACACACTAAGTGCAGTCATGTTTCTTGGAGGTACAGCAGCCTCCAGCGGTGTTCTCTGCAAATGGTCTGGGTGGCCCGGTAACTCTTAGCACCTGCCATGCACGAATGATTGGACACCAAGGTTTCCATTAGCCCACTGTAAGAGCAGGGCAGACATTCTCTCCAGCCACTGTCTCCTGGACACCCACAACTAGTGCCAGTGTTGGCTGGGCTCCATTTCCAGTAACAGCTCCTACAGAAGTGTCAAGTACCTTCAAAAAGCCTTTCCTCACTATCTAGGTCACCCGCAAGACAAGCGTGGCTCACTAGTGAGCGAACTTGTCTTTAGAAAGTTCACTCTCCCACTCACAGCCATAGTATTAGTACCCCAGAGCACTTAGAATCTCCCCAGGCCTCTAAAGGCACAATCACCTGTGATTTGGCTGGGGAAGCCATGACAAAGCAGCCTGGTGGCCAGCGAAGCAAAGCCAATGCCTGGAAACCCCCTCCTGTGCCACAGGGCCCAGCCATCTCACTGAGGAGGCACTGGACGCATGAGAGTCCTAGAATATGCAGGTCACAATGAGCAGAGAATTAGTTAGGTTCTTTTTATAGCAAAACACCAAAAAGGAAGTTCAGAGTATCTTGCTGTTACAATACAAGTCACACCTGAGCTTTCTTGATGCAACCAGCAAAAGTAAAATAATAAAATAAAGTAAAACAAAACATAAGACAAACTCAAATGATAAAATAAGAATGCATACTAGTATTTGTAAAATATTATCTACAAATTAAAATGCAGTCATTATCTACCGGTTTCTGTAGATTCAACCATGGATGGAAAACAGTATTTTAGGTCCTCACTTGGGAATCCCAGGAAGTGAAGAACCGATTGTATGTATTGTTCTATGCTATTTTATATAAGGGACTTGAGCATCTGCAGATTTTGGAACTTACCATTTCTGTTCCCAATTGGTCCTGGAACCAATTTCCCTCAGATAACAACTTCTGACAATCACAATTCTAGAACACTTTCTCAAAATGTGCTCTGAAAATCACTGTATCAGAAACATCTCAGGCTCTGGTTTAAAATGTAAGTTAATGAGCCTCATCCTAAACCTACCAAATCAGAACCTCTGGAGTTAAGACCTGAAAATGTGTATTTTGATAAGCAACTTGGTGATTCTCTCTCACCTGCAGTTTGAGGACCACTTCTGTAGAAGGTACATCTCTTCAATCTACTTAAACAGGGATAAGCCTTTCCTGGCACTGAGTTCAGATACATTTTGATAAACTGATCTACGTTCCCTGAGACTGAGGCTGTGAAGCATCCAAGTGAGTAGTCAGGGATAGTAGCCATCACCTTTCTTTCTTTCTTTCTTTCTTTCTTTCTTTCTTTCTTTCTTTCTTTCTTTCTTTCTTTCTTTCTTTCTTTCTTTCTTTCTTTCTTTTTCTCTCTCTCTCTCTCTCTCTCTCTCTCTCTCTCTCTCTCTCTTTCTTTCTTTCTTTCTTTCTTTCTTTCTCTTTTTGTTAAAATTATTTTTATGGCAAGCAAGGTGGAAAAGGGGAAAAATCAGGTTCACTGATCACATTACAAAAAAAATTTACCATTCCTTTACACACAAAGTGAAAAAGCAAATCCAAGAAATTAGCTGGTATTGGTGTTTCTTGGGTACTGCAAATCATTTGACATTGGCAATAAAACATTAGCCAACTGGTATCTGTTATAATTACACATATTATTGTATGTTATTTCTTCTTCCGTGGAACACATGGCAGCTCTCCAGAAACTCTTGGTCTGTTATTATACTGTAATATTCTTAAATACAAAGAAAGATGTTTTTTTTCCTCCATTCCTTTAAAATTATTTCCCATGCTATTCATGGACCTTGGTAATGTTCCAAAACTTTTCTAATCAATCTAACATTTTAAATTGTCAAAACAAATTTTCTTTCCTACAATTTACATGACACTATACATTTAATATCTGTTCTACATAAATTCTTTTCTTCTTGTATTATTTCCTTTGTTTCTTGAGAGTCTTTTTTGTTCTTTTCAGATTTATTGAATTATCTCCAATTCTAAAGGCTTTAATAAAGTAGTTCTAGAATTTCATTTCCAGAAAAACTGAATCAGCAAAAGCTTTTTGACAATTTTCTATCAAGTTACTTGGAGTTTGTGACTCACTTCTTGTAGAAGGCTTCTAAAAAGAGGGAGGAAGATGAGCTGTTTTGTTCAAACTGGTTAGCAAATTCGATCACATAACCAATGAATGCTGATAACAAGTTTGTTAATTACAGGACTGTTTTGTTGGTATTTTTTATAAATTGAGTGGCTATCTTAATGAATTTACCAAAGCATAAGAGCTTGGTTTTTTTGGTTATATTTTTGCCTCATTCTAGTCTATAATTATAAAATAATGATAAGGAACATAAAAATAAAGCTTAAAATTAAACAATAGCAACTCAATAGGTGAAGGAGTGGCTTCCATATAAACAGTTTACAAAACCTTCCATGCTCACAAGTTGTTTTCACTATTGTCTTTGTCCATTAACATCACTGACATAAAAATATCACACTGCACAAGCTCCATAACCTGCCTACATTATATTGGCCTTCATTCCTAAAGAATATTCTATACTCTATATGATTTTTGTGGAGTATTGGATTTGATAATGTGAATAGAAAAATATTTGTCTGTAAATACAGAACCTAAGAGCTGCATATGGTATATTAAAATAATAAATCAATTTATTGTTATTGTTTTGTTTGTGGATTTTTTGGTTTGTACTTGCTGTCATCCTTTCATCTTTGCCTGCAGTGCAGCATGAGTTAGAAATCACCGGGTGTTGGTTCCACATTGGTCATTTACATCCCTGCTGCTCAGTGTTGTCTGGGGACCAGACATACAGAATTTCAGGCCCAAAAATGCATTCAATCAGGATCTCTAGATAATCTGTGTACTTGAAAGCTTGAAAAATGTTCATCATTGGCTGTCTTCTTCTATTT
Source organism: Eidolon dupreanum (assembly GCA_028627145.1). NCBI lineage: Eukaryota > Metazoa > Chordata > Mammalia > Chiroptera > Pteropodidae > Eidolon > Eidolon dupreanum. Next base: position 58,753,873 of record CM053501.1, on the reverse strand, counting down.
GTATTTATGTTCCTAATATGACTTCAATTCTAGGATGAATTATTTTTTATTTGTTTGATAAAAACAATTATTCCTGTAGACTTTTTTTTTCACTACAATTGATAACATAAAAACAAAAACTTATATTGCTTCAATTGACTTTCTCCCAAAGTTAATTAAATCTAAAGAGTCCCATTTAAATGAATTTTACCTGAAATTCTGTCTTTAGAGCCTGACCCTCTCTAAGATGTGACTTTACTGTCTTCTCCAGGCTCACTTCAAACATGTCTGTTAACAAGTGTTAGGGTTATAAAAGCCAAACAGTAAAAGTAAGTTAAGGAAAGAATGCCTGACAGAAGGAGGAGCACGTTAGAATTTTCTACCCATGTCTTTTGGCCCATGGGCATTTCACAGGTATGTTTTTTTTTTTAATTTTTAAGTTTATTTTTCAATTACAGTTGACATACAATATTATATTAGTATCGAGTGTATAACATAATGATTAGACATTTATATAATTTATGAAGTGATCACCCTGATAAGTCTAGTACTTATCTGACACCATACACAGTTATTACAATATTATCAACTATATTCTCTATGCTGTACTTCACATTCCCACAGTTATCTTAAAGGCAGAAGGATCTGATAGTTAGAATCTCTGGATAATAACTCTCCTTTGTTTCGTCCTTGAGTCTAGTTCAGCAGTTCACAAACTCTAATGTGCTAAAGAACTGATGTACGGCCATCATATAAAATAAAATGCAACTTAGTCTGATGGCTTAACGAGGGTATCTAAGGGTGGTTTTGACTACATGAAAATTTTATCTTATGTAGTCATTTAAAACCTAACCTCCATACAAAATGGGGTTGTACTTTATTTTTTTTAACATAAATAACTGAAGTTCCCGAAGTACTTGTATAGTGTGATTAAATATTCAGAATTAAGCTATTTTGGCATCAATTCACCAATTTTTAAAAATTCATGTTATATTATTTAGGTAAGATAAATGATAATTAAGAAAAATGCTCTAATGTTAATAATCAATTGGGTGGCATTTAAAAATGACATTATGTAACAAATTAAAAATCAAAAAACCAAGTCTGATATTCACCAGATATACTATTCTTTATATAATGTCACCTTAGCTGTACAATTACAATTATGATTCGAGCTGTATATTATATATCAGCATTATATTACCTTTGTGTTATTGATAGTTTTTTTCAATAACATATTGGAAAAAATTTACAGAATTATGTTAATTATTTGCAATTATTAAAGATCCACCAACCGGTGGGAACAGATAAGTATTAAACTTTGAACCTTTGTGCTATTCCTGTATTGTATTATGCTGGGGGAGGGTTGGGGGCACTAAACATTAAGGAGTATGTGATTGAGTAAGTGTAGTAGAAACCAGCCAAGTCAATGCTCATGAGTTAGCAAAAATGTCAGTTATTTTGCAATATGTATTTTTCTGTTAATTTAGTTTTAAGGCTAAAAAAGCATTATATTAATACATTGAAGTTAGACTGCTGACTGAGTGAAAATGTTTTTTCTGAGAATACCACAGACTATTTTTGAAACATTCAGACTTTGGAAGTAACCAAAAGTATTTGCCAAGCACCTTTCCCTTATTTAAAAAATAAAAACGTATATGGTCCACATGTTTCTGATTCATTTGCAACTAATTTATCAAAATTAACAAGACCTATTTGCTAACCACAAGGTCTACAGAGCAGTTAAAAAGAAAAAAAAGAAAGCCTTTTTAAATCTTCCTTTTGGATCACTCAGTTAATCTAGAGGAGAGTCAAACTGATTATCAAAGTTTATTAAAAACTGAGAAGCCATTGAGTATTTCCTTTTACCCTGTATCTTCTGTTTGATTTCCTTTGTCATTCAGAGAGGTTCCCAATTCTCCCTAGCTTGCCTTGCTCTCAGGATTGGTGGACATGTTCATTAACAATATTAACAGTGATAAGTTTTATAGAACATGCATCATGAATATTAAAGCTTCCATCCCTCATGGTTTTTTCATACTTAACGGATATGTGTAATGTATCTGTGAAGACATCTGTGTAGTTCCGTACAGATGTCTTCCACTTAAACTTTCCCTAAAAACCAATACAGAAGTCGAGTGTGCAGATTAACAATTAAACAGTTGAATACGTACACATCAATCTATTCATAAATTTATCAGTTAACAAATATTTCTCATATTATCCAGTCTCCCAAATATGCCCAATCATAGAACTTTCCTGGACACTTACTGAACATACAGGATCCCAGGTCCCTACTCCAGAAGCTGAGAATGTGTATATTTAACCAATGCCCCACAATGACTCTTGAATATCTGGGCCGTGCAGACACTATGCTGGTTAATTATGCTGTGATCTTTTTAATATTAACTGTGGTCTCTTTCTTCAAGGAAGGTGAAGGAGCTGTTTAGAAAGGAGACAACATATGATTGTGACAGCCACAAACTGGTTTTGTGATATTGGACAAGTCACTTCTTCTATAGACATATCTCATTTTATTGTGTTTTCCTTTATTGTGCTTTGGATATATTGCATTGTTTTGTTTTGTTTTTTACAAATTGAAGGTTTGTGACAACCCTCCATAAAGCAAGTCTATCAGTGCCATTTTTCCAAAAACATTTGCTCACTTTGTGTCTCTGGTCATAGTTTGGTAATTCTCTCAATATTTTAAACTTTTTAATTATTATTATATTTGTTATAGTGACTTGTGATAAGTGATCTTTGATATTACTTGGAGAGATCCACCATCAGCAAAAAGATTATAGCTCACTTGAAGGCTCAGAAGATGGTTAGCATTTTTAGCAATAAAGTATTTTTTAACTAAGGTATGTACACTGATTTTTAGACATAATGCTATTACATACTTAGTAGACTACAGTATAATATAAACATAATTTTATGTATACTGGGAAGCCAAAAAATTTGTATGACTTGCTTTACTTCGATATTGCTTTATTGTGGTGGTCTGGAACTGATCTGACAATATCTCTGAAGTATGCCTGTATTTGAAATTCATTTGGATGTTAAAGCAAATATCAAAATTAAAAATAAAGCTATATATACCTTGAAAACAAAGCAGCCCTTTATGCCATTGTTTTTATTTTATTTTATCAAAGTATTTATTTTTAATTTGTATTTTAGGTAACATTAAAGGAGTGCTAAATGTATATATTTATATTATGAAATGGGGGCATGAATTAAAGCAGCTTGTGAAGTCCTGGTTTAGAGGTACACCCATTTTCCATTGTTGTGTAACAAATTACCACAAATTTAGCGGCTTCAAATGACACATATTTCATGTCATAGTTTCTATGGATCAGAGTCCAGGCACAGCTCAGCTGCCTCTACTGCTTGGTATCTTATCACGCAGCAATCAGTGTATTGGATTGATTCAGAGGCCTGAATGGGGAAGAATCTAATTCCAAGCTCATTCATATTGTTGTGAGAATTCATTTTCTAGTGGTTGTAGGACTGGTGGGCTCTTGCTTCTTTTTAGTCATTAGTTAGAGACCACCCACAGTCCCCAGGCCTCTTCACAGGCAGTCCATACCACAGCTGTCTGCTTCTTTGAAGCCACCAGGAGGATCTCTCCCTCCAGTTCACTAAGATGGAGTCTTAAATAACAAAACAGTCACAGGAGTGACATCCCATCACCTCTACTATGTTCTATTGATTAGAAGCAAAAGATGGTTTCCATCTGCTCAAAGAGAGGGTATTAAACCAGGGGTGTGAATCACTGGAGCCACCCAAGTGTGAGTCCATCACAGGGGTGTGACTTAGATGGCTTCTAAAGTAAGTTCTTAACATAGAAAACAGTGTGGCTTGAAATGTGGTCCCTAGACCTCACACAGGAGAATCTCCTGAACTGCAGATTTACAGGGTCCAGAACCATTCCTGCTGAATTAGTACAAGATAAGAGAATCTGTGTTTTTCACAAACTCCCAAGTGATTCTGTTGCATATTAACATTTGGGTACATTATCATGCCTAAGATTTAGTAAAATAATTTTGAAAAATTAACCTTTAAGAGGCAATGGGGATACCAGAGAAAAAAATAAATTGAACTTTGTTAAAATAAAAACTTTTGTCCTTTAAAAAAACATTCTCAAAAAAATGAAAAGACAGCTTACACAATGGGAGAAACTATTTTTGAATCATGTATCTGATAAGGGTCTATTTTCCAGAATATATTCTTACAACTCAAAAATAAAAAAGACAATCCAATTAAAAATAGGCAGAGAATTTGAGTAAACATTTCTTCAAAGATATACAAATTGTCAATAAGCACATGAAAAGATATTCAACATCGTTAGTCATTAGTAAAATGCAAATCAAAACCTCAGTGAGATGCTACTTCATACCCATTAAGGTGTTACAATAAAAAGATGGACAATAACAAGGTGGGTAAGGAAATGGTGAAATTAGAACCGTTATACATTGCTGGTGACAAAGACACCCTCCTTGATCAAATGTCAGTCAGGCTTCTTTGAGCCCTCCTCTTGACTGGGCATCATCCTTAGCCTGCCATCCTTGGACTGCTGAGCCCAGTTCAGCAAGAATCCTGCCAAGACAATTTAGCAAGAATCAACTACCTCGATATTCAACCGAGTTCCTCTTAGTAATTTTTCGTCCACTGACTCCCTCACTCTGCCAACTGACTATAAATCCTCAGCTGCCCTTGTTATATATGAAGTTGAATTCAATGTCCCTCTCCTGTTGCAATAGTCTTGAATAAAGTCTTCCTTGCCTATTTAACTCTGTTCAGTACAATTTTTCAATGACACTGGTGAGAATGTAAAATGGTGCAGCTCCTTTGAAAACAGTTTAGCAGTTTCTTAAAAGGTTGAATATAATTACCCAACAATTCCAATCCTATGTGTATTCCCAAGAGAATTCAAAACATGTTCACATAAAAACTTACACATGAATGTTCACAGTCTAATTATTTATAATCATCAAAAAGGGGAAATGACTTAAATGTTTATCAACTAATAAATGGAGAAACAAAATGAAAACATACAATGGAATATTATTCATCCATAAAAAGAAATGAAGTACTGATTCATGTTAAAATATGGGTAACATGAAAACATTATGCTTAGTAAAAGAAGCCAGAAACAAAAGGCCACATAGTGTATAACTCAATTTGTACAAATGTACAGAAAAATTCATAGAGACAGAAAGGAGATTAATGGTTGGCAGGGGCTGAGGGAAGAGAGAAATGGGGAGTGACTGCTAATGGATTTGGGGTTTCTTTTTGGGATGATGAAAATGTTCTGGAATTAGATAGTGATGATGGTTGCACAATCTTGTGAATATAATAAAAGTCACAGAATTTACACTTTAAAAGCATGAATTTTATGGTATGTAAATTGTATCTCAACTTTTTAAGTACATTTTAAAAAGCATTGAGAAGGCATCATCTTCTAAATGAACTTGTTTCATGTGTGTTTCTATGATGTGTGTATCTGATTGTTGAAAATGAATATTAATTATGAGACTAAAATAGAAAATAGTAAATGTTAATATTTCAAACAATTACAAGACTCTAGTCAGGTTTTTTTTTCCAAAATCAGTTCTTGTTTCCTAAGCACTAAATCTAACCTTGCCATAAACTTTTAAGGATTCATCATCCCTAAATATAATCAATAGAAAAAGGACAAGAAACTAATGTGCAATGAATAAAGCTTTCCTGTAACACATTGTCAGAGATAAACACATTTTCTCAGGTACTTAGCTTATTTCATTTGTGCTTCTTGGAAGTTTTGTGTTATCCAGTGGGGAGGGGCAGGAAGGAGAGGAAGGAGGAAGGAAAGGAGGAGAAGCAGGGAGAGGGAGAAGACAAAGGGATAACATAAAAAAGGTGGGTGGGTGGCTGGGAGAAATAGTCATCAAAGTTCATTCCTGATTTCCACCTTAGTGCTTTGAAGCTGCTGTTATTTTTCTCCAACACCTTACTGAAATTACTCATTTAGGTTGCAAAGTATTCTGTAATGCATTCTAGAATACATTTACAATATTAATTTGTAGCTATTGAGTTATATATCTAATAGTTTGAAAGGAAACTATAAGAGAGAAATAAACTGCTTCGCCTAAGAAAGAAAGAGAGAATTCCTGGTGAGAGACAAGCAATTAAAGATAGCCTAAGGCGAAGAGAGAGAATCGATTGAAAATACTTAGCCCCAATAAAATAATGAAATTCCCAGCTTTGTAGAAGGTATTAGCCATTGAGTATACAGAGGGGCTTTTTAAGAACATAAATATCTAATGCAATTCTAAGTCACTTTCTAAGTGGTGCTACAATATAATACCACTTGCTTTCCCTCCAAGTCTGCCAGATGCACAGCCTTGTGCCTGTAGTACTTTGGTAAGTGAATAAAGGACATGGATCAGGGAAGGATGTCGCCCAAAGTGAGGTAATGCTGTGTGAGTAGCAAAGAAACCACACTTATAATAAGGTGAGAGAGTGGAGATGCATAGAAGCAGGGTATAAACATGATGAGGCCACATCTTAGCACATACTGGAAGAAAGCTTTTATTTCCCACTCTATGTTCTTCTCACCCCTTTCTTTTCAGAGAGACTATAACAGGGCCTCCTAGGAGGCAACAAAGAAAAAAGCTGAAAGTATTAAGTTCATATGTTTCTTACCCTATGGACTGATTGTGACAATTTCTGGTGTGATCTTGACAAAGGACGTGTAAGAATTCAGTGTACAGAATGTCACATAGAAGGAATGATACAGGCCCACAAAAGACAGGCCTTGGGTTGGCTTATCTTGGCCTGTCCATTTATCCAATATTCACTGGGTACCCACAGTGTGTTGGATGCCTTGATGGGTGTTCTGGCAGGAAGATTAACAAATGATAATCTCTGCTAGTAAGGAAATGTTTGATCTATGTTAATGGTGCTCAAGTGTAGTGTGATCTGTAGATCTATTTGTAGTCTACAAGATATTTATTGTGGCAAAATAAATACAAAAATCGAGAATGTTTAAAACTTTTAAGTACATTGACAGAGTAACTTTATATCTGTTGACACTAATGATCAAAAATTGGGATTGTATTTTATATCTTTACACTTCATTTTTCTAGGAATTTAATTGTATTATATTTTACAAAATTATTAGTTCATAATGGATTGGAGTTAAAAAAATATAAACTGGTTCTTCACCACTAACACTTTGAGATTTGGGGTACACTATGACTAAACTTTCCCTGGAGAGATAGAGAAAACCTCCCAGAAGAGATTATTCTGGAGCAGAAATCTCAAAGATAAATAGATTTGTCAGGAAAACAAGGAAAGGCATTACTGGAAAGAAAACGTCCATATGTCAAGGCTCAGTGTCCCACCACAGCAAGGTACTCCCAGACAACTGAAAGTAGTTTGGTGTGGTAGGCATAGGTGCTGGGTTCAGGGGCAAGGGGACTAATAGGTGATGCAATTGGAAAACAGCCTTATAGCAAAGTTTAAATTTCACATTTCAGGAAAAGGGTAGTGGGTAGGGAACATAGCTTTTCTAAGGCTGCTCTGGCTACTATAACAAAATACCATACAATGGGTGACTTAAACAGCAGACATTAATTTCTCACAGTTCTGGAGGCTGGGAACTCTAAGTTCAAGGTGTCAGCAGATTCGGTTCTTGGTGATAGTCCTCTGCCTAGCTTGCAGACCGCCTACTTCTCACTGTGACCTTCCATGGCAGAGATAGAAAGCTCTGGTGTCTCTTCCTTTTCTTACTAATCCCACTCTGGGAACTCCACCTTCATGACCTTATCTAAACCTAATTATCTCACCAAAGCCCCACCTCATAATACCAACACATTAGCAATTAGGGCTTTAACACACAATTTTTCAGAGACACAGACATTCATTAGATCCATAAGATAGCCAACGAGTTGACCATGTCTTGTAAGGGTTATAACTAACTGAGCATCCAGAAGAGCTGTCTAGTAGGCAGCTATTTGTACTCAGTAGAGACTTACGTAGGCTTTAGATTTGGTTTGTAGCCATCAACCTAAAGGTAGTGGTTAAAACCAAGGCAGTACTAAGATGCTGCAGGTAGAGTATAGAGTGAAGAAAGAAGGTCAAAACCCATGGGGTTCCCAAGGGCACATGGAGGACAAAGAATCTACTTAGGAAACTACAAGACACTGTCAGAGAGGGGAATGTAGAGTCAAAGAAACAAAAAAGGAGAGTTGCAAGGATCAGGGAAGAATAATTAAGAGATTTGTGTGTCCCCCTGGTCCCTCCTATTGGCTGGCCACTTTACTTACAATTTTGTTATCTGACCATGCCAAATGCTGGCAACCTGATAGTGGAAAGTATACAAAAGTATCTTGATTTAGTTTAGTTTAGACTTGTTATTTATTGTGTCACTATTAGAAAATAATTTAGTCCCTCAGAACCATAACGTTGTCATCTACAAAATCAGGATAGTATTTCTAGCCACGCCTTCTACTTCACTGGCTCATTGTGAGTATTGAGAAAAATCATATCTGTGGTTATTGAAATTCTATATCTGCAAAATGAGAATATTTTAAGTCTCCTGCTAAGCTGCAGTGCCATAAATGAGAAAAGTTTATTATCATCCATAATTACATTTATGGATGATTAATTCTCATCAGCCTACTCCCAGAGATAAATCATATACTTAGGTGATCTCAGGAAATGTCCATGGCAGGAAATACAAAGCTGGCATCAGAAGGACACTGAGAAGAGAGATGGCAATGAAGAACGGGGGATGTTGCAGAAGAAACTTGTCCTTGGCCAGAATTACTGGGAATAGAATGGCTCATGAATTCACAGCACCCCAAAGTCCCTGAAATTTAATCAAAGAAGAAGTGGTCCTTTGAATTCAAGTTTTTAAAAAGTTATATTTAAAAGACTCAAGCAAAAGAATAGGCCCTTTAAAAGAAACCATAGCATAAGTATTGGCACAACTACCAGTAAATTTTCTAATGCTAAATATACATTTTGAAAATATAAAGGCCATTTTATAAAATTTTCTCTCTAGCCAGATAATCAAAAGCAAGTGGTACAGCTTTCAGACTTTTGGATGACAGAATTACTGAACTCGGGGAGAAGACATGTTTGTTACTCTAGGACCTCTAAAATTACTGGTAACATGAATATGGAAAACATGTCAAATAAACAAAGGCACCAACTTCAGAGACCACAAGTCACCAGTTTCCATGTGAAAATATCAAATATTTAACAGTTACTTGGCCAAATATTTGCTCAAATTAGGTAATGAGTGGGCATTGTAACATATTTTTTCTCTTGCTCTGCATTTATTATTAATATATTACAAAGAAAATGACAGTGATATGAAGAATGAAATATAGACTAGATGTCTTGATAGTCAAATTGGTTCTGATTAAGGCAGCTGCTTTTAGGGAATTTCTCATGGATTCAGCCCTTCCAGCCTGTAGCATAAAGAGCAGAAGGGATTCTTGATGAAGAAATAAGTGAAATAAAGAAAAGAAGAAGAAAGAGATGCTTTGCCAAGTGAACGATTCTAAAGAGAGGAAGTTTTCTTCAATTAATTCATTCATTCATAAAACAAATCCACACAATTATTAATTGAAGACTTTTATGTGCCAGGAGCATTGCCAGTGCTGGGAGAGAGCAGAAAAGACTTGGAAGTTCACAGTCTAGTTGAGAAGACTTACATCAAACAAGTAATTAAACGAAGCATCACGTGATTGTTTGGATAGACAATGGGGTGTTGTAGGGACATAAATGAAAACTCAGTTGAAGCTGTGGATACTACATTGATGCCTTCAGCCTCTCTTTTCCCTTAGATTGCTGTTGTTCCAGCTATCCTTGATTTAACAAAAAAATTAGAAGGTTTGGGTTGCATGTCAGAAGCTGAAGAAACTCTTTGGCTCAGCATGAGTCAAGTGCTAGTTCCAGTGGCAGCTAAAATTAATCCGTCAGACTAATGACATGCATAGTCTATATTGTACTTCATTGTATTTAACCTTTAATGGTTCAGGTAAATCACTTTAATTTGCATTATGTCAAAGATTGTGTTAGGAAATCATCAGTGTTTCTCTTGTTTGCTACTGTCTGAAATTCCTTCTACAACGACAAGGAAAGTGAGTGGTGTCTCGTAACCCACCATGAAAGCTGGAATGAATGAGCTGAAGAATCATGACTCTACTTGCATGGGCTCTTTCCAAACACCTTTTTGTATTTGTAATTTTGTATTTTTTTCTTGAGTGAGCTCCCAGATTCTGGATCTACCCTCAAATGAGATTCAAACTAAAAAAGTATATACTCATGATAATAAAAAATGTTGACTAAAATAAATTTACATTATATCATATCCATGAGCCATCAGAGTAAAAGATATATTTTCAGCCAGGACAGGACTTTCCAGGGAGAAAAGGGTATAGAAACAAATTTAACTGGCCTTTTCTACCCTTGCATGAGGTGGGCACTGTTCAAACATTCAATAATTCAACAAATATTTATTGTGTGCCAGAAAGTGTTATAGAAAAGTAGTATACATCAGGAAACAAAACAACCAATAATACTTGACTTGTGGAGCTTATATTTTAGCAAGAAAAACAGACAATAAACACTAAGCATAATAAGTAAACATTTATTACATTAGAAAGTGGCAAGGACAGTGAGGGGAAAATGTATAGCAGGATAAGAGAGACTGAGAGTGTGAGGTGAGAAAGATATTTCACATAATTAGGAAAAGGTTGGTTATTCTATAGTTCTAGTAACAAGACAACTTTCAATGAATTATAACAATTCACCTCAGTAAATGTGCTTTTACAAGCCAACCAATCAGCATCAATCTCTTACTAAAAGTCAGTCAATCAGGAAGGAACTCATTCCCCCAAAAATACACTTCTAAGTGCTGATCTGCCATTCAACAGCAGTCTCATGGAGTACCTTTAGTTCTATTGATGAAATTCATGTCTCTGAGATTCTGCCAATATGTGAACTTCATGCTCCTGAAAACTCTATATAAGGTTAACCTAACAGTCTGCTCTCTGCTCTGTTTGGAGAGATAGTGTGTGAGACACATAGCATTCTCTTACTATAATAAACAACTGCACTTTTTATATCTGAGATGCTTAGGAATTGAGTGGTAGACAGTATTGAGGGGTGCCCAGTATTCGGCAGAGAAGATACCACTGAAATGATGGCATTTGAGTAAAAAAATGGAAGAAGCTAGAGTTGGCCAAGCAAATATCTAGAGAGAGAAGGTTCTAATAAGAAGAAACTATTCATATGATGGTCCTATTGGGGGAGCATGTTTGATATGTTCAGGAACAGAAAAGAAGATAGTGGGGCTAGATGAGAGTGAGCAAGAGGCAGAGCAGGAGGAGATGAGAGCAGACAAATCAAGGGGACCCATCACTCAAGGCCTGTGGGCCACTAAAAGACTTCAAATTTCCAGTTTGGATAAGATGCTACAGACTAAACTTTCTCTGTTCTTCCTTGCTTACAACCATAAACCCTAGAAATAATGCAAATAAGAATCAGCTCTCCATAAAAAAGAAGCAAGTGGCCCAGGCTCAGATTTTCTAACCCCCAATATAGCAACAGAACGCATCCAAGTAGGCTCATTTTTCTCCCGGATAAAACAGGTGTCTCACCAACTACACCAGCTGAGCCTGGCATAGCTAGCAAGGGGGATAGACTAGAGTCATGCTGAGAATAAGTGGCCAGGGAGGAATTCTCTTTCCCTACTAGACTTGAGGCTCATCCCCTTCACTTACAGACACTCTGTTGCCTGAGGGCAAAACACATCACAAGTAGTTCCAGCTTTGCCTCTGAGGCTCCCTTCATCCCTTCATCAAGCCGGAGACACCACATGGCTAGGGGTTTCAGCAAGAGGGATCGATCATACTACAAAAAGTGGCTGTGGCCCAGTTAGCACTGTTCTTCCTTGTCTCTTCTTCAAGCCAAAGACACCGGTGAGGGAGATCCCACCAGAACAAGCACCTGGCTCAGTAAACACTCTTCATCCTTACCTACCAAAGACCTCTTTTCTGCCTAAGGGTACCAGGCAGACTATCCTGGATAAGCTCCATCTGCCCCTCAAAGAGCATTTGTAGGAACCAGGAGGAGCCCAAGTGGCACAAGAAAAACCAAGCAGATCAAAATAACACTGCAAAGGCTCTGAAAATTAGACTGCCATTGAATCCACAGTCCGTGAAAGAACTAGGCCTGAATGCTAAACCTAAACAGGGTGATTGACTGGTAAAGTAAAAATATAAAAAAGACCCAGAGTCTACTAACACAATAGCCAAAATGCTCAGGACACTTTCAAAAATCACCAAGAACCATGACAAGCACAACTTAAATGAGAAAAGACAATTAATTGACACCAGTACCAAGATGAACAGATGTTGGAATTCTCTGACAAGGATTTTAAAGAAACTAAAAATATTCAACATGAAAAAGATTCAACAATTACAAAGTGTCTTGAAACAAATGAAAAAAAGAGAAAATCTCACCAAAGAAATAGAAATTATAAACAAGTTAAATGGAAATTATTTAACTAAAAATATATTAACAGCAAACAGAAAACAAACAATAAAATGCCAACACAAAATATCAATAATTACTGAAAATGTAAATGGTTTAAATTTTTTAAAATCAATTCACTGGGAAGATATAACCATTCTCAATGTGTATGGACCAAACAACATAAAACAAAAGCATAATTATAAAGAGAAATAGGCAAATTCACAATTAAAGTTGGGACTTCAACCCCTGCCTCTCAGCAACTCATAGAACTACTATGATTTCCTTACAGAAATTCTGAAAGGATATAGAAGATCTGAACAACACAATCAACCATCAGGATATAAGGAGTGCTCTATATATGAATGCTGCACCCAATAGTGGCAGAACACAGTTTTTTCACATGCCCCTTGTTATTCACCAAGATAAATTTTATCCCGGGTCATTCTCAACAAACTTAAAATAAGTGAATAAATAAAAGACTTTTGGTTTTTACTGTGGATGAAATAGGGACTCATCGCAAGGTGTTGAATTAGAGATTTTAAGATGACTCTCCCTCTCTTGTTTCTTTTTGAGGGCAAGGATAGAGGCTGTGAGAATAGATGGAAGGCTGTTGCCATAATTTGGGCAAGAAATGATGGTGGGTTTGGATCAAGGTACTAGCTTTATAGGCAATAAGAGTAGTCTAATTATAGGAACATTTCAGGAAATACAAAAACATTTTCATATTGCTATCATTTGAAATAACATTCACGATGAATAATAACAGAATACTTATCTCAGTAGAGAAGCATCATCATGTCTTATGTGACACAACTTGTCTTATTTTTCCCAAACAATGATTAACAAGATTTACGTTTCCAGGTGTTGGTAAAGAGTGCTTGCTCCACATTTAATTTTTGTGAATTCGATTATCCTGTCTCGGCAAAGAAACAGAGGGAGAAGTTGATGAAAAAAAAGGAAACCAATAAATTAAATTTTTGCCTGACATTTCACTAAATGACCATGGGATGAAAAAAGGGTCTAGGGAAGAACAGATCACTTTCTGAGTGCCTTTCAGCATGAGGCTAATGTTTAAAGTCATGGACTTCTGATATGACATGGTCCCTACATGCAAACTTGTTATACTATTTGATGTTCAATCAGAGAAACAGTAATCTATTCTAATACTTGACAAAAATTGGTAGTGCCAGACATATTTAGAGATGGGTTATGGATCTCTAAAAAGGTAACTTTTCAAGGATTTTTAGGAAAAAATTGATTATATTTAAATATCGCTTTACTTATTGATTTTCAAACCTAATCACCAAGTAACATTATTATATTCCAAGTGCCATTAAATATATTTATTTAATCCTCAAATAACTCTATAAACATATACATACATTCATAGACACATACATATATATCCAGTGAAGTTTTCATTTTTCTTATGAAGGAACTGAGGAACAGAGAGGTTTAGCAACTCACCAGGGCCACATATTTGGTAGTATAGTAGCACTTGAGTTTCAACCCCAGGAAGTCTGGCTCTGGAGTCTGAGCTTCTGCGAGACTAGGACATATTACTTGGTGAATGCTTTTATAACTAAATACTGACTCTTGCCAACTCAAAAATGGTTACTTTCTTCCAAGCAAAGGAAAAGTTTATTCCCATCTTCTATCAGACAACGTGAAGTCACTGAATTCACTGTGTAGCCAGAAAGGTGGTTATGCATTGTGAACTATACAATGTACAAATCCCTTATGTTGAGAAAAATAAAACTTTTTTAAGACAATAGACAAACCGATGGCCTGCTCAGATACACAGAAGTAGCACTTTCCAGGAATTAATGATCTGCTGATTTACCGTTCTCCATGTGCCTCCCCACTAGTCCCATCTGCCCCGGCCCTCCACACTGCAACGTCTGAATGTGTAGAACTCTTCTGTTTTACAGATGATAAGATGCCAGGTCTCTAGTACAGTGCCTGGCACATAATAGATTCTCAAATATCTGTTAAGGAAGTAATTGAATGAGTAAAAACAAGAATAAAATTGTGATTTAGAGGCTGAGTGACTTTTGTTCTTCTTTATATCTATATGTGAGTCAAACATGCAACCATATATTATTTAGTAAACTTGAGGCTGCTGCTTTTTATTTTTATCAAGCCCCAGGCAACTGCACTGTCTTGAAAACTCCCATTAAGGACATTATGCATAATTTTTGGATGTTTATCCCTTGGGCTGGTCAATGTTAGGTAACCTAAGGCAGTTTTGGGAAGTAGTAGATGAGCTATCAAACTAGTAAAAAGTGGTCATTTGCTGTTATTTATATGATAAATTTGCTACCTTTATCATCATCTTCAAAATAAAAGAAAGGACATATTTTTTGACTTAAGAGTGAAAATAATGAAATAGTGATGGAGAGGCCAAATTCATTGCTGACTTCTAATGATTAGTAATAAAGACAGTTAAAGTTCAAAGGTGTTTCCTCTGAGGCAGATTTTTTCACCTCAGGGCAGTCTTTGCTTCTTTGTGAAACCAAACTGGCTAATTGGTATCTTTCTCTGAAAATGCCAGTGCTGGGTCCCCTGAGCCCAGTAAATATCTAGGGCTCCCAGCTATCTAGCAATAATGGGGACATGAGGGGAATAAATTATCATTAAAGACTCCTTGTCTTCCGAAGCTGGGAGTTTGGGCATTTGATAACATCAGCATGTGCTAGGTCATTTAATAATTTACTTCCTGAAGTGCAATCTAATTCTAATTGAAATGTATGTTCTAATTAGCACTATGTAGGAAACTTAAAATAGAACCAAACTTCTAAAGGTATCTCTGAGAACTGCTGGCTTTAGTTTTATTGAACAGCTTTTCCTTCATCTTCATAACTTTATAGTTCATACAGATTTTATAAAGGTAACTATTCTTGTAAATCTGATTTAGGGCTTTTTGTTTTTTTTGTTTTTTTTGTTTTTCCCTAGGCTTTGTTCACTCTCAGAATTCAGATGCTTTACTCTGGAACAGAAGGTGAACATGCATGCTATACAGATGATTCTTACTTATACATATGGCTATTTTGTTGTACATTTTAAACATTATATTTAATGTAGTAAATTCAAGTGCTTTCCGTACACGTTTTTTTTTTTTTTTTTTTACTCCAACTCCATGTGGGTTAGTTCTTCCTCTACTATTCATAACCTTGAAGGGTGGTACACTAATCAGCCAAAGAATGACCACATATAAGGTTTAAGTTTTATATTGTTAGGACTCTTTTGGCTGCAAGAAACATAAGCCAGCTTCAACAATTAGGACAAATATCATCTCATTAATAGAAAGTCGAGTCAGGGCAAACTCTAACTTTAATCAGCAGCCCAATAATGTACTAAAAATACTGAGTTCTTTCTCTCCTTTCCACTGAAGTCAATGTCAGCTTCATTCAAAGTCTGGTTCTCCTTGTAGTACCAAGAATGCTAACAGTGTTAATCGGGGCTTTATTCTTTTTTATTATGTCCAGTAGGAGAAAAGAGAGAAATCTTTCTCACAGACAAAGTCTCTGCAGTCAGCCCTACTAGGCCTTCTTAGGTATCAGACCAACTACAATTTGCCAGGAGATTGCAGTCAATTTAGACCTTTAGTGACCAATATGGTGACAGCTAGCCACATATGGCTACTGAGCACTTGAAATGTGGCTAGTCTAAGATGACATATACTATAAGTGAAAAAGATATACTGGATTTTAAAAATGATATATTTATTTTTAGTTACTCTATTGCTATTTTTATTCTAATTTTTAATTGATAGCTGGAAGATATAGGAAAATCAGTAGCTACACATGGGCTTTATCTGGGACAGGACACTTTTTTCTAAGCTTCCAAACCTATAGTCAATGCCCTGTCCAGGAGTTTTGAGATCACAGAGATTTTAAATATTGTTTCTGATTTCCCTGCAAACCTACTTATAACTGGGAAAAAAGCTGGATTGACCTTACAATCTGAATTCTCTTTCACTGCACAGCCCTAAGCAATTTTATTTTATTTCATATTCAGTATTTATTGATATTAAAGCTACAAGTAACAGCAGCACCAAATGTATAAAATTGGTTAATACACCCTGGAGGAAAGTCTCAACAGAATGGATGTCGCTCACTGCTTTTCTACTCCACACTTTTCTTTTTCTCCTTTTCATTTTCTGTCTTGCACTCAAAGGCAGAGGGTTCTTTTCCACACTTATCTTATCATGAGGTTATTTCTGTCTCTGTTCTACAGCTACTTGTGCAATTGTTCTAAGAACAAGGATTCAAAAGGATGTGTAGAGTAATCAGGAAGCCAGTAGAAATTAGTCAAGAAAATTCAGTGTGAATTCTAAACAAATTGTATATTATGGTTAAGGTGCCTGGTTGGAAAGTGAAGACTCTTCATTTGAGAAAAGTTCTTTTTTCTTCATTCAAGGCAAGCATGCAGAGTGGATCCACATTGTATTTTAGAGTCAGCTATACCCAGAGCTGATATTCTGCTGGTGTGCAGCAACGCTGACTATAACCAGGAGTTACAATACTGAAATATTTCTGTAGTGGTCAGTAAGTAGCCACTGCCTCAAGTTCCCAAATGCTCCTTGCACCACCCTGGCCTCTCTGCAACCCAGCAGAACAATGCAGCAACTCCTGGCACTAAGGGGGTCTTCAGCTTCAAAGAACACCTTCAAGCAACCCCATCCATTGTCCAAGGTTTTGAAGGTACCTTATGCTATTGATCAATTTTTCTCTTAGAAAGAGACAGAGGAAAACAAAATATTTGTTATAAAGACTAACGAGGTGTCTCAATGCTTTCTCTCTGATGACTAACAATGAAAATCAAAAGTATCACTTTCTTTTTTATTAATACATTCCAGTTAAAGTTCTCTCTTGAAGCATCATAATGGAGCGGTGAGAAGACCGCTGAACTTAGTGACACAATAGCTGGACTCCAGTCCCTACCCTGACACCCACCACTTGTGTGAACTTGGGAGGGCACTTAATTTCTCAGGCATCAATTTACACATGAGTAAAAAGCAATCATGACAATTCCTACTTCACAGAGTTATGAAGGTAAAAATGGAATAACAAAACGTGAAAGCATCCAACCCTGTCCCTAGCACAACGTCAATATTCAATAAATTCTGGTAGAATTAAAATTTGAAAAGCTAGAAGAGAAACTACTTGAAAAGATTTTTTGTAACTTTTTATTGAGGTAAAACACACATGCAGAAAAATGCTCAAATCATTGGTGTTCACTTCAGTGAATTATCATGGAGAGAACATGTATAACCAGCATCCACATCAAGAAATAAAACATCATCCATCTGTACCACAAGAGTCCCTCTGCCTCTTTCCTGCCACCCAGCCCCACGGGGCTCTTGATGCTGATGGTATGGCTTAGAGTGGGAACTGAGAATACTGCACGTGCCCTGATGGACTTTAATGCTGAAAAATGAAAAGGGGTTTAGATGAGTTGTTCTCCAGGTTCAATAGAGAATTTGTGATAGAGTAAATAGAGGAGAATTAAAGATTAGCACAAAATCACTCAGTTGCTCTGCAAATCTGCATCAATTTGCAAGTCTGTGAACAAGGCTGTGTTAAGGATTACACCATGGTCCCTGTTCTCAAAAGAGTGGAACAGGGAAACAGTAGCGGAACAGATCAGGGAAAGGCACTGAAGCCTAAAGGGTGGAAATCTACTAAAAAGCACAAGAAAGCCTGTCTCAGGGTGTTGCCATGGAAAACTGTTTGTGGCACAAAGAGCCACTACTTGAGGATATTTACAAAAGGAGAAACATTAGTAAAATGGGAAAACCCACTGTCTGGGAATCCGTGAGCAGTCTGGTTTAGTCTACTGGGGAAACGTAAGCCTGCACCGGAGGTGGGGTGACCTGGAGAAGGTCATCAATGCCAGGCTCAGGGTATCCGCAGGCAGTGTGGAGCAAAGTGTGGCATGGAGGAGATATTCTTATTGTGGAGGATCAATTAAAGAACAGAGAGACTGGTCACAGGAAATAAATTAGGAGGCTTTGAGAAATAGTCTGAGCCAATGGCTCATCAGAATCACCTGGCGGGTTTGTTAAACTGTAGATTGCTGGTCCACCCCCAGGGTTTCTGATTTAGTGAGTATAAGGCACGATCTGAGAATCTAGATTTCTAATAAGTGCACAGGGTGCTGCTGCTGCTGGTGGTCTTGGTACCACAGGGCTGAGCCAATGGTTCTCAGCCTTCATAGTACATTATTAGACTCACCTGGAGAGAGTTTTTTACATGCCTGTGCTCACACTCCATGTCCAGTAGTCAAAGGAAAAGCTTAGGCAGTGATGTTTTCTAAGAATAATTCTATTCTGTAACCAAGTTGGAGAACCACTAATCTAGATAGTGATTTCAAATGTGGCTGCTTATCAGAATTACCCAGGGAGCTCATGAAGCAGATCCTGGGCACCAGCCCAGCTCTTTCTGATAAAGAGACCTGGAGAGGGGCCCTGGCTGTCATGTGTTTAATCTTCACAGACTGGTCACTCTGACGCAGCTGGTTTCCACACTGACTTTTGGGACCTGCTAGTCTGGAAAGAGAAGTGAAGACATAAATCCTGGAAACAAAGTAGGAGGAGGGGCAATAGCAGGGAATATCTAGGATTTACTGACTGATTAGATGGGCAGATCAGGGAAAGACACTGAAGCCTTGAGGGTGGAAATCTACTAAAATGTCACAAGAAAGCCTGTATCAAGATGTTGCCGTGGAAAACTGCTGGTGGCACAAAGAGCCACTACTTGAGTACATTCTCTCCTTGACAGCCTGGTACATCCAGATGCCCCATTTTGTCAAACGCTGGCCATGAGTAGAGGCTAATTCATGCAGACTAAGCCCCGGGAGGCTCAAGTGTCTAACACAGGATAACGATTTTTAATTTCCAATGAGAGGGAATAGTGACCAAGGCAGCCAAGCACTTGTATCTCCAATATGGGTGAATTACACGGAAAGCCAAATTATAATCAGAAAGTTACTGGATAGGCATGGAATCAGAGCAAAGGAGTTAACTGTATGATTCAAATGTTTAGAGGCAGTAGGTTGTGATACCTGGGTGCATCCTTCCCTGTAATGTAACATGTATTGGATGAGTCTGAAAAGATACACTCTGTGGTTGATAGCCTATAATGAGTACAGCCAATATTTACCCCAGTGACTGCTATAATTATGCTCCACTATTAACATGTTAATTAACCCATTATGTTTTTAAATATATGAATACCCTCAGCCAGATGAGAGTCTCATCTTGCTCATTGGTTGGAACATTGTGTTTCTTAAGGTGATTTTGTGTATCTCTTGCCTGAGCAAAAATGTATTTAATAGATTAATAATCAGAGGAATTTCTCTTAATTCTTCATTTCTAGGGTGGTTCTTCAACTTCACTATTTCCATGTATAGTTCATTTTCACTTTTTTGAACAATAATTGGACTCTTCTTATATACCAGAATTTAGAGGCTAATATTTTAATTAATAATTTTATTGGTATGATTTTTAAAAAAAAATAATTTACTTAAAGGATTAAAAGAGACCTAGTTAACCACAAGCACATGAAACCTTTATGCTTAGATCATGATGTCTAATAATGTCTGGGCCCACTGTTCACCTACTAAGAGCTTCCTCAAAGAGTAGGCAGGGAACGTAATGGGAAGGAAAAGAATCAAGCTCTACAAGTGTGCATGCCAGCCTACACCTGCCAAATGATGGCAAGTGTTCAATCATATTTCAGCTTTACAGTTATATTGAGAATGAAGGAGCTCTTTGTGAGAGCCAAAAGTAGAACAAGGCATTCTTATCAGCCTTGACATAGATAACAAAAGAAATAAATCCAAACTACAACATTTGGTTGACCTCTTGGTGTGGGTGGGTTGGGGTAGTTGCATGTAGACTCTTTAAATGCATATTTGTTGCTTAGTAATATAAGGAGCAGCTTTAACTAGAGGGCAAAGAAGAAGCAGGTGGGGAAGGCTCGAATCTGCTTTCAATAGGAACAGGCAGGATGTGTCTTCTCTGACCTCCTGCAACTCTCCTGTTTATGCCAGGCCTTCTGCATGATTGTGCTCAGATTCTTATTTAAATCCAATTAAATCCAAGACTTGAATAAACACATATGTATATCATCCAGAAGATAGTATTAAAGGATTTTGCATTTAGGCCAGAGCAGCTGTATCTTTTCTGCTATTTAAGATTTGTTCTTCATATCTTTAGGCGGGGAGTGGGGGGGGAGGCGGTAAATATTGGAGGTTTTAATTTAATATGAAACCAGTATATATTTTCTCTGGTCTTTCCCATTTTTGGTCTAGGCCAGACTGATTGTGTTATAACACAATCTGATTGGTTCTCTCCCCTTCCAAGGACTCCCTATCACCTACAGAATAAAATTCAGCCCCCCTCAGATTCTCTTTATGATCTGGTTCCTCCTTGTCTACCTAGCTTTATATTGTGCCACTTGTCACATAGAATATTCCATCAAATCCAGACTCTTGTAGTTTCCCTTACTCAAAGGTATTTCATACCTCCATACTTTACCAGTTTTGTTTATCTTGCCTGAGTGGAAATTATACAGATTCTGAAGCAAAATTGCCCAATATGCATTATGGCTTTGAAACTTTATAAGTGGTATAACCTTGGGCGAATTATTCTCTGTACTTGTTTTCTCTTTGCTAGAGCAGGGATAATAGTATCTATCTCACATGGCTGTTGTCAGGATTAAATGAATGAACACACATAAAACACCCATTACAATGCCTAGCACATAGGAAGAACTTAATATTTTTAACTTCTACTTATCCTACCATACTATGCCTAAACCTTGTTTTCTATGGGAAGTTTTATTTGAAAAAGTCCATAAGAGTTGATTTATTTAATTTCCCCAGTGTACCTTATATATTTCCTATCATTGCATTTATTTCCCTCAACTCTCAGTCCATCCCTATCCGTATCATCATCATGAGTGTCTGTGTGTGACTGATCTTCAGCTAGCTTGTGAGCTCTGTAAGGGATGGTCCTCCATCCTCATTACCTTATACTCCTCAGTGGTAGCACAATAACTAATACATGGCAGATGTTCAGTGAATGTCCAGTAAAAGAATAAAGAACCATGTTCCTTCTAGAAAGATAATCATGGGCTACTCTGTGAAAAGCAAGACTTTACATTTAGAATACTTGCATACTCTCCTTTTGCCAAAGTAAATTATAAAAGTTTATCAGAGATAAGATTTTAATTCACATTAAGACAACATTTTCATACTTCACAGATGTCAGCACTGAGCTGATCGAGAGAGGAAGGTTTAGATGCTGAGATGCTCAGTTAGAAGAATGGACAAGGAGCATATGTGAGAATGAAACAGCAGGCACCAACTTTATTGCAAGAAGTGCAGTTCTACTGTGGGGAGCACGCTTCTGCTTTTGCTCCCCTTCTGCTCCCCAGGAGACCCCATGGCTCCACACATATCAGAGTACAATAGTGACATTCAGCCTCACATGCGTGATACAATAAGCTGAATTATGTTTACATATTTTAGGTGCAGGCATCCTACTACATTAAAGTAACATTCTAAATTTGGGGTCCTATTTCTAGCCATGAGCCTGGATCACAGCCAGACCTGGAACCAGCCAGGCCTGGGGCCCACAATGGACATAGATGTGGAGTGTATTAATCAGTCGAGAACTAAACTCGGAGCATAACTAGGTGACCTTGGGCAAGCCACTTAATCTCAGCATCATGTAATTTGTAAAATGAGAGCAATGATAGACTATTTTTGGACTCTCTACCTTGGGGGGATGTTAAAAAATGAGAATATAATTTTTGTGGACACTTAAGAAAATGTAAACTGATATGTATAAGGTGATTCTCAACAAAGAGTGATTATGCCCCACCCCATCCCCCAAGGGATATTTAGCAACTTGTGGAGATATTTCTGGTTGTCACAACTGGCAGGATGTTACTAGTAAAGGTCAGGGATACTGGTCAAAAACCTATAATGCATAGGATAATTCCCAGCCCCTCAACAAAGAATTATTAGACCCAAAATGTCACTAATGCTAAAGTTGAGAAATCCTGATGTAATGTGTCCTATGAATTTCTTAACATTCAGTTCCGTTAATATTTGTTCTTACATCTTTACAGAAGACAATAAAGGAAGACAATAAATACTTAACTTTTACAAATGATAACTTGGAGACTCATGTAGATTTATTGAGTTACAGTTTTTCAACCTATCATTCTCTGCCACCTTAGTTAACTAGCTGCTACTTTTGAGCCAGGTGCTGTTCTAAGTACTTGATCTGTATTAACTCATTTAATCCACACCACAACACTAGGAGGTAATAACTTACTACCCCTATTATGTGGATGAGGAAACTGAGGCAAAGTGACCAATCTGGGTTTCAGTTTTGCTCCAGGCATCATGTAAATATTTTGCAGGGTAGGACTGTCTCTTCATAGGAGTCATTGGACTTCTTGTCTTATGTGTTTTTAAATCTTGTTTTATTTTCCTTTCATTGTCACCTTTGGCAGAGAAGCTAAATCTGGTTTAACGAGTCTTCTAAACAGAGACATAGTGAGTTCAAAGTGTTAATATAAATCAAGAGGAAAAGAGCAATGGTACAGAAAAGGACGTAAGTGAATAAACCTCGCTAGAGTTTGAGATTTGAGCCTGGCAGTCTATGTAAGCACACTTTGCAAGTTGTAGGGCAGTGGTTTTCAAAAATTACCAGGGGAGTTAAAAATGCTGATTTCCCAGCATCACCATAAGAGCTTCTGATGCAGGGAGTCTGAGAGGTTCCCAGGAATCTGCATTTTAAACAAGCTCCCAGGTGAACCTGATGTAGGTAGTCCAAGTATACACCTTGAGAAACTCCCGTACAGGTAAGGTAGGACTTAGAGACAAGAGCTAACTAATCCCAGAAGGAGATTTGGGTTTATCTGCACATTAATTCCAACCACCTGAGTGAGAGTTTATTCTTGTCGATCTGGTCCTATAGCTCACTAGCTTCAAGGAGCTTGATTGAAGAGGCAGTGATGGAGAGGAAGAAAAAAAGAAGAAAGAAGTAGAAAGGAGGGGGGCAATTATGACCACTTCCTGGGAGGTGATTATTTCCCTATGAACAGTGAAGAAGCTGTCACTGGAACCCCTTCTCCCCTCAATGTCCCATAATTGGCTGTTGTGACTGTCATTCTGCCCCAAGGGAGTGTAATAGAAATAAGGAGAAGAAAAGGATACCAAATAACTTGGGAGTAGGAAAAAAGGAGCGGACTCATTTGGCCCTGATTGGTCCCTTTCCCTGAGGCCCTCTTTCACACCATCTCTACGACCTTTCCCCTTCTTTTTCTTTTCTCCCCCACAAGGACTAATAAACACAGGTCATCTGCACAAGCAAAGCTTTATAATTATCCAGGGGAAATTCTGATGGCCCAGAATTCTGCCATAAAATAATGTGCTATTGCAAAGTGGTGATGCTCTCAACTTTCTTGCGGAATCACATTCTCTTGGAGATAAACACCAGGCAGAGGCTCTTTTATTCTGAGCATCTTTCCAAACGATCAGTTGAGTTGTTTTGATTTTAATACAAGAACATTATATGACATGCTTTACCAATGTAGGCAAGTTACCTTTCACTGCACTAAGTAATTTGAAGTCATTTCAGCAGTATAGTGTAGTGTAGTGATTAGCACTGCCTGGCTTCAGTCCCAGCCCTGCAAATCACTAGCTCTGTAACCTTGAAGTTACATTACATCTTAAGTTGCAGGTACTAATCTGTAAAACTGAGATAATAATAGGACCTCTCTCTCAACACACACACGTACACACAACACTTCAGTGAATTGTTGTGACTATCATATGAGACAATGTATGTAAAATATTTTCCTCATTCACAATAAACCCACAATAACGTTTGGTTCCATTGTTCTCAACTCTCCCCCTACCAGATTATTAATGTTCGGTATTTTAAACCTAATGTCTGGACAAAAAGTAGCAGAAAAATACAAGGAAAAGAGAAACAATGAAAAAAAAAAGTGTTGCTTCTCTATTTGCATTGAATTTCAAATGCTCATGATACACTGTGAGCAGAACAGATGAATTCCATCCAGAGGGAAGTTCACATAACTTGAGAAGCAAACAGACACAGGAGAACAAGATAAATCACTCAGTTGCTTACCACACACATTGTGAGATACTGAATGTGGATTTGAATTTTCTTACCAATAGTTTAACCTCCATTTCTTGAGCGGTTTTATATTTCCAGACTGCAAACAAATGACAATATGTGTGAAAAAAGAAAAAATGTAACAGGCTGGAGGGCAAATAAGTGAGCCAGAATACCGGGGGCCTGGAGTTTTTGGATACTCACTTGGTGCTCTCTGTACAGGCGAAATCCTCTGAGTGTGGTGCTGCCGACAGCCATCTCATTCACATGCAGGCTCCTCCTGGGTATGGCTCTGAGAACGACAGCCCCCAGTCAGTGAGGAGTTACTAAGCAACTCATCTCCCACTGAGGTAGGCAAGGAGAAAAAGTCTCCATTATAAAAACAAAAGGCTACCAAAAAGCCCTGCTGAGAAGAGCTAATAATACAGACTGCTCTTCTCCTTTCATTAATTTAATCCTCAAACCGGTTCCCCTTTCCCAGATAGCACAACCTCACAGAAATCAAGTTGGAAATCACTCTGCGATGCTATAAAGTAACTTCAAGCAATGGTTTAAATTATTGCTAATCAATTTTATGTTAAAGTAGAACCTCGTAATAGTGAATCAAAGTGTGTGCATCATCTCTCAATTGAGTGCCTGAATGGAAGAGAGTTGTCATTTGAATAATAGTTTTTGCAATTAATTTAGCCAATTTTTAGTTTGAGACTTTTAATTGTTCTATTGTTTTTGTGTTAAATTGGCAAAAATTATTATTTTTGAAGTAGCTAATGCAAATATAATAACAGAATAGTTGACTGGATCTTTAGAGCTTATTTTAAGAATTCCAAGTAGATCTGTGCATATTTGCATGTTCCCTACATATCCTCTTAGGAGGACGCAATGAAACAGTTTCTTGTTCTAATTCTTACTTTGATTAGTTTAGCATTTATGAAGCATTGATTTGTGCAGAGAATTGAACTAGACACCAGGGTTGAAGGGCGAGAAGGAAGAAGATACACCAAGGAATGACACAAAATCCAAATGAAGATGAATAGCTTTTAGTGGAAGAGATAGATTTGTATATAGATAATACAAGAGGTGATGGAAGGGGGAATGAAGAAACTCTTAATTATGTAATATTATGGTACTCAGTAGCTCCGAATGTTAGAAAAGCACTATTGTAACCTGGGATAGGGTAGGAGAACAGTACAGATGAAGTGTTAGAGAAGTAGACTCCCAAAGAGAAATGATTGTGGATCCGACAGTGTGCTGTACTTTCTAGCCCTTTTCACATCATGATATATATATAATTCATGTATTTATAAAATAGATAAAACCATAATTTTATTTTCACAACTAATCAAGGCAAAAAAACTTGTATTTGAGGAAAATGAGGCTCCAGTGACCCAGGCCTTGTTCAGCTGCTTCCAAGGTGCCCCTGTAGCCTGACATACCCACTAGGAAGCTCTGCATATTGGGGACATCCTGTTTGCATGGTTTTGACCACTAGGGAGCCAAAATCTTCAATGTAATATGAAGGAATGTTGTTCCACAGTTAAGAATGGTGTGTGTGATGTTGCATGCTTAACAAGGCAATGCAGGAGCTGGGTGGAACCCTAGCCTGAACATTCACTAGTTTATATGATCTTGGGTAAGTTAGCTCACTTCTCTAAATTTAGGAAAATGTTACTAATAATATGTAGTACCTGCTGAGCCATGTTGGAATCTGAGACAAAAGGAAGAATATATACTCCTACATACACATCAAAATACCCTCTCATATTTTAAATCAATTGGGAAAAGTTAAAAGCTCTCCAATGAAAAAAGAACTACTTACATATAAAGCTTTGTGTTGCCCAATCTGTTTGCACACCATTACCAACCCTAATAAACCGACTAGTGGGGACACACTGACTGGGAGCGTCTTTCTGATGCACGATAATATACGGCTGTAAAACACAGGGCCTGTTTTTTTCATTTTGTTTTGTTTTGTTTTTACAATTACATTTTATTGTTTGTGGAGCTTTTGCATTAATTTAGATTTTTAAAAAATATTATATTAAAATATTATTTGTTGTTGAATACTGAGGTTTTTTGATGCCTCCTTAAATTTACACCTGTGGTTAGTGTATCACTTGGCTCACCCAAATCTTAGCCCTGAAAATATGTACCTTGAAGAACAATTATAATTCAAACTAAATATTGTAAAATATCTTCACAAAATCGGTACTTAAAAACAGTAGCGGTTGCCATATGATTTTATAATGCCTACAAGATTCCATAGGTGTTACATACCCATTTGCTGGGAGTCCCTGAAGCAGCAGCGAGGGTGTGAACAACATGCAGTTTAGCAAACACACTTGAAAGGATAGACGGTGAGTTCTGTGATCAGTCGTTAGTATTTGATCTCCAAGGAAATGCTGATGACCCTTAACCAGAATGTGCAAGGGGAGGGTGCTGGCTCTTCTAAGTTCTAGGGATCCTCTTGTATATCTCAAGCCAATCTGCATGCCTACCTGACACTTTAGACTCTAATGATTATACTCAGAAAGCTGTTAGTCTTTACACCAAAAATTATCTGTAAGTGCTGAGTTTATCTGTAGACTTTCATGAAAAGCTTTGATTCCCTTCCTTATGTTCCCAAAATGCTGACAGCCTGCTTGACTAACTGTGCTATAGGCCTTCTGTCCCTCCAGTTATGTTACTCTTCTTTCAGGCCCAGTGTTGATTCTCAGGGGACAGACCTGGGCATTTGAAATCCCCCTCTGGCAGGAAGAATAGCTTCCTGGTAGAAGTCCGTTTGAAAGTGTTTCCCGTCAGCAGCGCTTTGGGGGTACCTGAGCCTCTTCCTTCAGCAGCAGCGGCAGCAACTCAACAATTTTCCTGTGGAACCACTTCACGAGCAATGCTGTCAGAGCTACAGAACATAAACCACCATGAACCATTGTCTGCCTCTGCCTCTGTGAATGATACCCCGAGGTAATTTGATGGCAAGCACAATAAAAGCACCAGTGTACAGTTAAATTCAACAAACACTGAGAAATGGCCGCATTGACTGTTTCTAACTACCTCTTTTTATTCTGTAACATGGTGTCTAGTGAAACAATTCCATGGTACTCGTGAAATATGTTGATTTCAGAACAGGAAGGCAAATAAATAGCTTTTCATTCCCTTTGTTGTTCACAGAGTGGAGGAAAAAAAAAAAAGAACTAACTTGTAAAATATTGAAAAAATATTAGTCATCAACAGAGAAAGTGCTTACAAGAGGAAAGACTTGACAAAAACTAATATCTAGACATAGCACAGGGTTTCTCACTTCAGATAAATTTGCAGCCTAAATACTAATACATGCTCTTTCCCATTTCACCTGGTTTCCAGAGGCCACAGCTGACAAACAGCCTGTCACCAGCAGTTACTGCCCTTTGTCTGCCCTGGATGCTGAAGGCTCTATGAGCAGTGAATGAGCAAATGTGGAATAAATGTTAGCTGCTCATTTCATTCGCACTTGGAAACTTATCTCTCTCACTTCTAAGTCACTAAGGAGCTCTCAGATTTGCCTCAATCTGACTCATTTTATACTCTGATTTTTCTTCTATCTACTTTTTCCTCTTTGTGTGTAATAAAAATAAAATGCACTGCAAAATGCTGCTGTGTTCCCCATTTGCTTGTTTCGATTTTAATTCAAACTCTTATTATTTATTCTCGTTACAAAAGTAGTATATATACTATAAGGTGTTCCAACAATATAGAAAGATGGAAAGCAAAAAGTTAAAAATCACTGATAACCTCTTCATCAAAAAATAACCACAAGTCACATTTTGATGTAACTTCTCCCAGATTTTTCCCTACCTCCTCCTCCTTATTTATTTATTCTCTATCTATTTTCTTGCCCCACTTATTTGAAAAGCCTCTTATATAGCAAATTCCCAGATATTCTTCAGTTTGTGTCTAGACTCAGTTCCAGTGATTTTTTTCACATTGACTTTCAGCCTCTTGAAACGCTTAGAGACAGGAGTTGAAGAGAGAGTGTGGTGGACACAGGAAGAAAGGCTACCGCTCAGGTTCTAGGTCTCATAGTCCTCCCTTTTCCAGACTTGTTTTTATCTTTTTTCCACATATTTGAGCTCTTGTATCAGATTTTGTTTGAAGAAAAAGTTATGAGGAAGAAAATTAAATTAAAACCTCACGTATTCTGTTTTTTTTTTCCTGTCAAGTTGTGAAATTGTGATATTCTGCTTTCATAAGCAGTCATTTTGATGTGACTACGTGAATGTGACTGTTTTGAAGTAGAGATGCTTCCATATGGCCTAAAAAGCAATCATTACATGTATAACTCACATGCGAGTCTAATATGAAATAGATGTTGTCACCTAGTTCCTGAGCCATCCTCAGCACTCTTGTCCTTCACTTATGTGCCCTACTGACATTTCATTCTATCCTATGGAGAGAATAGTGTTCCTCGCAAGGTCTACATTCATTCCTGACTGCTTTCACCATCTACCAGTGGTATGAAATTCAGACATACATCCTAAGAGTGGAGGAGTGGAGGACTTCACAACAGCTGAACCTGGCTTGCTACCCAGAAACTGCCCACCTAATACACTATTTTTCTTGCTATAGCAACTGCTGCCATGCAAAATATGACACCACAGTGTCCCAATTGCTTATCCTTCTTTATAGGCCAGGGACAAATTACTACTCTGTTGTCATACCCACCTCCCTCTCATTTCTACACTCAGTAAATGAAATGCTTTAGGCCTCCTCATGACTCATTTCTCCTCCAAGCGTAACCATTTCCCAGGATTAGAGGTGTTTTTTCTGGGTAAGGACAATCCCCACTCTTATCAACCAGGATGCGGCCTGGTCTCATAAATCACTGGCACATATTACGTATTTTGAAGTTGGATTATCTGTTCTAGCCATGAATACTTCATCCCAGAAGCAAAGTAAGCAAAAAAGTCTGCTCATTTTCTGAGAATTCTTTTGTACATTAAATAGTATGTCTTTTAATACTTAGATTTCTCTCTTGAATTTACTATGGTCTTATTAATTTACATTCCATTAATAGATCATTTGAAATGTTTACTAATGGAACTTATCTGAAGATCTAAAAGATTGCATATCTCTGTTTTTGTATACTTCCTCGTTGTTCTAAACTTATTTGAATGAATGTAAAATAGATATTATGAAAGAGTAGATGTGGAAAGGGGAGACATTTAGACCTTAAACAAATTACTAATATTTATTCCATACTCTCAATGACATGTGTGAATTATATTACCTTTGTAATCATGATTAGGGAAGATAGGATAAATATATTCTTAGAGTCTAACATAACAGGCTTTAGAAATATCTGATTAAATTAAAATGTCTGTAAAATTCATGCATATATAATTTTTAAAACCATAACAGTTTAGTATTAAATAAAGTATAAGTTCCCCATCATTGGTGTAAAGATTAGAGATAGAATAATGATCAAGGAGGTCTTCAGTACATATTACTCGATAATTAAAAAAATGTATTTTACACTTTCGCAGGAGCATTTTGGTGTGTTTATACCAAAAATATCTCAGATTGGAGGTCTACACAAAAAAACACAGTTTTAATTGCTGTAGCTTTATAATACAATTCAAATCTACCAGGTCACAGGCCCACCAATAGTCTTTTCTTTTTCTTTTTTTTTTTTTTTTTGATCCTTCAGTATTTTATTGCTGAATTTTACTTGTATATTCTTCCAGATACACATTAGAATCATTCAGTCAAGAACCGAATTAAGCTTTGACTTTACAGAAACAGTATTTTTGGCAACTAAGAGAAATGGCCATATCTAAAAGCATGATTTTAAATGCAACTCTATTAAATGCTATAGGCGTTTGGCTTCAGTGAGCATCCCAGAAACTATTTTGACCCTTAATGCCTAACGTTTGTCCTCATTGTAAATTAGAATTGGTGAACACAGTTGGTGGTTCACTCTATTTTTACACTTTGTTTTTCCCAGGGGAATGTCTGAAAGGTGTGAGCATATTGTCCTGATCCACCAACACCTCATGAAGGTGAAGTGTTATTGGATCACAAGTTGACTGCTGCTCTCTTGATAGGAATCGTATGGCGTATGCTGTTGTTAGGGAAGAGTAGCCAAGTAGATATGGGAAAGAGGAAGGAACTTTAAATTACAAATCGGGAGGTGGGCTACTAAAGACTAAATCTGTTTTTCCTACAGAGTACTCTTTCTTATTTGAGAAAATTTATTCAGATGTATCTTACCACCTGATCCCCTCCCTCTTCTCCTTTACCTTACTTCGTTTTACGTTGCTATGAATGGAGGCACACTCAAGTTACTCAGGTTACAAGATTTTATTTTAGAACTGCATTGTGAAATAAAGAAACTTAAAGCTCTTTCAGGTTATGAGGAACAGAGAAACTTGAGATGGGGGTTAAACATAAGGATGCCCACTGAAATAAAAATAACAGAAGATAGCAAAAGAGTTTATATTGGTATATATGACATATTTCTAAGTGTGGGTGAGTTTGATTTTTCTATTCACTTTATCATGATTTTATTCCTCTATATTCAACTAATAAATTATTTGACTGTTTATTAATAGCAGTTTACTGTTCAGGCCTCAAGGAACTAGAACAGGATCTATAAAACAGCATTCAGGATACAATGCTTCCTGCTCTTCTATGTCATCCTACTGGTGACTCAGGTTATCTCTGCTTTGCCTTCTGAGGCTACTTAACCACTCTGACTAACTCTCTCTACTTGTATCCTCTTGCTTCTGGGCATCTTCTTACTCTTGGCACATGGCATCTCCCTATTGCCTTCTTTTTCTCTGTATCCCTCATCCCAAGCCACTTCACTCAGCCAAATCTCTCTGGATATCTGGCATTCAAACTCACCAAGAGAGAGAATCTGATTAGTTCAGCCTGTCACCATCCTTACTGAAAAACTTTTGTAGTAGCCTCTAAATGGGTTGCCTTTATAACAGGCATCAGTCCCTGGCACAGTTAACTGTGAACAGCGCTGGGTCACCTGGCGGAAAGCATGAGTCTCTATGCCCAGGGGATCCCCCTGCAGCTGCTGTTCTCAGAAAGACGCCATGCTTGGGACAAGCCTTCAGAATGAAATGCCCTGTTTAGTATGGGAAAGTTTTAGATTTTTATTCATGCTCGTTAAAGAGGTCAATCCTTGTGCTACCACAAATACCAGTCTTGACATTAGTCATTGAAATGACAGAGCCTCACAAAATGCAGCTCAAAGTAGCACATGTTGGCAACAGAGATGTCTTGGCCTTTACTGCTCAAGCAGCAGCAGTGAGCAACTCCATCCAGGAAGCCGTAGCTGCTGGTGAGTATGGTATGCATGTGACCTGTGTTTCCCAAGTCATAACATAAAACATCAACAGCCAAATAGGATTTCTCAAAGTCCACCCATCTATGTTCAGAAAGAACTCCTTCCTCCCTCAACTTTTTCACCAGTAGAGCCTGGAGCTCCCAGGGGGTTTCCCCCATGTGCATGGAGCATTATTGAGTTTTGCACCATGCCTGAGTTCTGTTCCTCTTTTGTCCTGAATCCTTGTCATGAACACCCTGGTTGCAGCTGATGCCAAGAATAGCAGTTGTGCCTCCCACCAAAAACAGTGCTGCAGCTGCTTCTGCTGCTGCCGCTGTCTTCCAGACTGAAAGTGCTCCTGCCTGCAGAAAAAGATGTCACTCGATCTATATCACGTGTAACTATGCCCAATGTCAAGGGCACTGACATCCAGCCACAGATGCGGTGAACTCTAATTCCACTAACATTGCTGCATTCGTTGCCAGTACTGCTCTCACCACCATCAGTTCCACCCTTGGTGCCTATGAGCCTAATGCCTTGCACAATTAATGCCTCAGAGGAATCTGAGGGAAAATAGCTTTTTAAAAAACTTTTACTCATTCTTTCATTACAATGTTATCCTTCACAAACTTGGTCATGAATCTATGGGAGCTGGACTGTAGCATAATCTAGGTGATAAATTGTATTCAGACTTATCCTTTGCTTTCAATATCAGCCCACTGGCTTCTCTACTTCTCTTCATTTCTTTGGGATGAATTCTTCTCCACAAACTTCTTGGTTCCTTGTATGTATAGGAATAATAGGTCTCAACCATCCTACATCTGCAGAGTAATTAGCTACACTTTTTAAAATATGATTAAGTAATTTAGAGGTCACCCAGGCTGAAAAAAAAATAGCCTATAGGTATGTGTTTGTGGAAATTTGGGATATCCTAATGTATAATATTAATGTGAAGAAGAATTAGAATTTTATCAGCTATATTCTCCCAAGTTGAAAGAAAGAAAAGGTGAGTAGTTTTCCTGGATTACAGAAATGAGAAGACCAAGATGCAGGAAATTTATATTTATTCATCGTTCAGAGGAAGAAGAAGACACTGAATCTGGCACATAAAAATATTCCAATCACTACAAGCATGTAGTCTATTTTAGCACAAACATCTTATTAGATCTCACCATGGCCTGAGTAAAATATTTTCTCAAGATTATTCAAGTATTTGCTGTAGTATTTCTATGTCCACCAAGACATTCTTTTGGATTATTAAATATGCTCGTTTTGAGCAATAGTAAGTTTGGAGTGGTGTGAATGACCTAATAGACATGTTATTTGGATACCTGGATATACAAAAAGAGAAGATTGACCTAGAGATATAAATTGGTCAGTTTCAGCATACAGATGAAAGCAGGAGAATGGATGAAATCACTGAGAGAGAAGGGAGAGAGTATATGTGTTTAGAAAAGAGGATAGGGCTGGAAACCAAGCCGCAAGGAATTCCAATATCTAAATATTGAATAGAAAAGAAGGCTGTGGCAAATGACATCAATAAGAGTGGCCCGGAAAAGTAGGAGGAAAACTAGAAGAATGGAGTGTCATGAGACACAATTTAGGAGACTATTTCAACCTGGAGGGAGTGGTCAGTGCTGTCCAATGCTCCTGAGTGATCCAAAAGTATGATTTTCTAAATGATATAAACATGACTTTCATAAAAATACAGAATTCACACATGTCAAAGAATTTGTCTAACTCATTAACTAAGGAGAAAAACAAAATGTTAAGACTGGTTCAGAGGAGAAAGTGAAGACCAGAGATTTAAATAGCCAGAGACATGCTAAAATTATTTTCTTAAATTAGCAAAAACTGTTTAATATTATACAGGATAATAATTTGTAATGTTTGGGGTTATCTTTTCTACCTGATGGAAATCAGTTGCATTTATTCCAAACCAAATTAATTCACTGTAGCGACAGGAATCATTTGCATTTCTCTCAGTCAAGAATCACTTACATTAGATCAATTTTTATTTCTACAATTTAATTTCTACCCTTACGGAGTTGCAAAATAACCTAGTCAATAAAAGCTTAATCAAAGATGCATTCCCTATAGAATTATATAATACACAGATGAACTAGACATTGCCTGACACTCTACTAAAAGGATACCTGGTAATCTCTTTTGTCTGCTTCCAGTTTGGAGATAATTGTTCTTAACAATGATCATGTAAGAGGAGAAGATGAAGTATCCATTGCATGCAGCAATATGCAGGTCACTGGTGACCTTAGCAAGAATAGCTATAGTTGAATGGGGGTGGGAGTAGAAGGGAAACTGGACAACTTGAAAATAAATGGAAAGCAGGATAATAGATACATGAGTGCAGGTGATTCTTACAAGGCTTCAGAGAAGAAATAGAGCAGTAATTGGAAGGCATAGATGATCGGGAATTATTTTTTTCTTTACAATTGGAATGACTAGATACATAAAGCTTGCCTGTTCCCAGCTCTTTAAACTTTTTGCATCTTCTTCTTGGCCAATAACTGATGAGGGAGCCCAGCATAGGAGCCTCCCCCAGAAAGGTTAATACCAACTTCCAAAACTGAAAGATCCCTTTTGGGAGACTGGAAAATGAGATATGGAGAAGGAATGAACAATTGAAACTGGGAGAAGAAGCTGAAAGACACAAAGAAAGGAGAAAAGAAGCAACCATAAGGAAATGAAAGTCTAAGGGTAGAGAGAAGAATTTGAGAGGTGGGGCAAGTAGTAGCAGAGACAGTAGTGACAAAGAAAAATAAACTGCATTACAAGTATGGCAAAGTTCCTAGGGTGGGTAACAGTGGCCAATAGCCATGATCTTTTGAGGAGAACACTGACAGAATTTCCCTTGTCTGAGTCTCCAGAGATACTATTACAAGCACCGGTGTCAGAGGTGCTGTAGTATACTAACTAGTGCTTAACAGAAAAATATCTTAAAGTACATTTCATTTACTATCTTTTCTGAACCAAGATTCATCACTATGTGGTCTAACAATGAAAATATGCTTATAGGCCTGAATATATGAAAAGAGAATTACTCAAGGAAACCCATCCTCACATTTAGTGTTGGACACAGAGTTAGCTTTCTGTATAATATTGAGTAAGTACACACTATATTTACTGATTATCTCCTATTTTAAAGTTTTAGAAAGCTACTCAAACTGAATGAACTCTTTACTGGGAATTATGGACACTCTTGATTCATAAACATCTTTATCTCCCTAAATTCAAGTCCTTGTTTATATACTTATGTTAAATGGAAAATTAGAGAGACATCACTTAATTTCTTTAAAAATAATAATTTTTCTGAAACTACAGTGAATGTTCCTTTTGTGGAAAAAAAGTATTTATGCTGTCTTATTTCCCCTAGGGCTATTAAACACTGTGTGGTAGTCCTTTATCAGCAGTGTTTATACTGCATGATTTTGTTTATTTAGATGCTTGTAGAGTGTAAAATTATGGGTTTGGTGGTTGTAGTCAGAATTTGCTTTCCCCATTTCTATCCTTGCTTTTACTTGAATTATGAAGGTTTTTTTGTTTTTGGATGTTTTTGTTTTCCTCTATAAAGCAGATAAAGAGTATGTAAACTCCCCAAGGAGCTTTCCACAGATTGATAATTGAGGAGAATTCCTCTCTATTTTGGAGCTGCACACTTTTCAAGTCAAGTCATATAAAAGGGAGCATAGCTTGGGTTGGGCTGGGGGCTGTACTTGTAATGTCTGCAGCTTTTCCGTAGCAGGGTTGTTCATCTGCTTTCCCTTCTCCCATAAGAGATCCTGACTCTTTTTAAGTTAGGAAGTAACTTAGGAATGCTGATTGGCTCAAAGAAAATATCTGTTCTCTATGCTGTGTACAACCTATTTGTATGTACTTAATGATAATTAAGATCTTTTTTTTTTTTTTTTTTGTATTATGAGCTAAGTTATCCCACAAAATTCAACTCTTTCCTTCATGCATTTGTTTGTGATTGGTTGATCCTGGATCCACAAAGAAGTTTGCAGTGATTTAAAGGAAGCATATTCACGCTCCTTCCATTACGTGTGATGTGCCGAAGGTAAAACAAATCTTCCATGTAGCCATTGCTAAAAATAAACTATGATTTCAATTACAGAATTAAAGCATCATCCTGAAACCCATCCTACAGAAGTCTCATAAAACTGTCACAGAGTTACTTTTTTTTTTTTTTTCTGACTTTACTCTAAAGGTTATGTAAGCATTGCACAGCCCATGGCTCATCCCAATATTCAATAAAGGAAAACTTCAAAAATCTCTCAGGAATTTCCTCTGGTTATAAATTAATAGAAAGGGTGGAATTTTTGACAGTCGATGGATAATTTAACGAATGATTACTCATTAAAAACATAAAAAGAAACCAAAGACACCTGGCTTTGAGCATTGACCTCACTAGTAAGATTGTTTTTTTCCTTTGTCTTCTCTTTCACCCTTTTTCAGATGGCTTTAAAGCAAAATGCACTATTGAAAATTGAACAAGCCAGTTATCTCTGCACACCCTTCTTGCTTTGTTCTCCCCTGAATTCATCTTTTAATGCATACTTGCAGAGAGAATCTGTCTTGATAGGCAAAGGAACACTGCCCACCAGAGGGCAACTGGGCAATACTTCATCTGTGTAGTCTACATGCACTTATTGAAAGTCTACTAGATGCCAGCTACGGTACTAGGTGCTGGGTTGTAGCATTAAGCAATCAGAGCAAAGACCAATTCTTGTAAAGTTCATCATATTCTCTAGCTTCTCTTCTTTCTCCTGCATTTTCTCTCTCTGATTGAGACTAAATATTGGTGCCAGAAGAAAATTCATAAAGAAAAATCAATAGTTAAATAAGATTATGCATAGGAAAAAACTTTGGAAACTATATGAGTGCCCCATGTTGATTCTTTCCATGTTAGTTATTATGTCACCACTCAGCTGAGTTTTTAATGACTACCTACACTTCTCAAATAAATCCCGAACTGTTGGACTAGAAATTTTGTGGCCCTATAAGATTCGCTCCTTGTCTATTTTTACATTTATTTACCTTCAAATATCGATGCATTGGGCAGCTGGAATCATTCACTCTTTTCTTCACAGCCACATCACAGACCTCTTCACTTAGGTTATGATTTTCCTTTGCCCTGGGATGTGCATCCCCAATTTGTTCCTTCCTGTCTCTCCACTTGCCACCAACAGTTGAACTCTACAAGGAGGACCAAGAGAGGCCATAGCACAGGGGTAATGGAATTCTACAAGGCACAGGATAACTGCAGCTTCATGGGCCAGTTAGCATAAAACTTTGTATAAAAATGCTAGACATGAAAAGGCTACAAATGAATGTCCTAATTTGGGAAGGGAGCACAGAAGGTTTTATGGGACTTCAGTAGTAGGAGGCAGCCTGGTATATGCTAATTTCAGAAATGGGAATAGAATAAGAACTGTTCTTGCAGTCTGGGTATTTGGACAATCTGGAGTTTATCAAGAGTGGAGGGGAGGGTGAGTTAGGAGGTAAAGGGTATGGAGACAAATAGCTGTAAGGACTAAGGACATGTGAAAGCTGCAAAGGAAAATTCTCAAGCCTCTAGTCCTTCAGGGTCTCTCACAATAGACCCACATCTCCACTGTGGATTTGCCCTAGACCGGAGAGCTAATAAGGGCTCTTCTGAATCACAGATACTGGCTAGAAATTTTTCAATAAAAAGAAAAATGAATAAGTTAAATTCTGCCTTTTTGTTGTTATTCATTCCACTTGCACAAAGGACAACTGAAATCTCAAAATTTCCCCAGGATTTATTATTTGTGCTTGTCAGCACACCTGAATAAAAAATCAAACCCTTACGAATTATCTAATCTAACTTTACAGGTTGCTTCAGGGAAAAAATATCTAAATGCTTAGGGGCAAGTCAAGTATAAAATATGCTTTATGAAAATGCCTGATGAATTTTGACATGACATGCTTTATTATAACAGATGATCAGATAGTAAGGGCCCTCAGGCTTTGAAGGCTCTTTGGTGTCAATTTTGAGAAAAAGGGTAAAAGATTTTATCCTTAAGCTTCACTGTTATGCTTTATTTTGGAGATCTTTTTAGAAATGTTCATATTGTCATTAAACAAAACTACAAAAAAAAAAAAAAAAGACCTGCCATAGCATTTTTATGTGAAAGATCCAAATTTATCATCAGGCCATAAATTGATCTTGTGATAGTCTATGTGAATTCAATTTTTGTAATAAATATAAAAAAGTTAAACATTTATTTTTTGGTTACTCATATCAACTTTCTATTAGTATTTGTAACAGATTTCTCAAATTTGGTATTTCTTACACTGAACTCCTAATTTTCCTAAACCAACTTGCTCTACCCAAAGACATACAATATCAGCAAATGGCAATTCCATCCTTCCAGTTGCTCGGGCTATGATCTTGGAGTCACCCTTGCTTTCTCTCTCTCAGGATATCCTATTGTTCTGTCTTCAAAATAGATCCAAAATTCAATCCCTTTTCATTTCTTTCAACAACACCTTCCTGGTCCAAGCAGCTATCATCTATGGCCTGGTTTATTGAAGGAGCTTTATTTCTTCAGCCTTTCTATTTCACTCTTATTCCATATAGTCTACCCTCAAAAGAGCAGACAGAGTAATCCTTTAAAAACCTCATATCATTCTGCTTAAAACTTTCCAATATCCTTCTATTTCTCCCAAACTAAAGGTCCTTCAAAGTCTCCAAGCCCTAAGAAATCTACCCCCTCACCGCCCCATACCCTATACCTCTCTGACCTCACCTCCGGGGACTCTTTCCCCTGCTGAGCTTCAGTCACCATTGCCTTCCTTGCTCTTCCTCTGTTCTGAAAGTGCCTGTGGTAGCCTCTTGGGCTCTTTCCTCCAATCTAAATTTTCTTCTCCTGACTCTATAAGAACTGCATCTCCAGCATAAAAACTACCTTGAAGCTGGCAGGAGACAATGATCAGGAGAAAATAGTGTCTTCTATCATACTCCTTTAAAGTCTCCTATTGAAGTCA
The DNA here is from genome assembly GCA_028627145.1 of Eidolon dupreanum. Classification (NCBI taxonomy): domain Eukaryota; kingdom Metazoa; phylum Chordata; class Mammalia; order Chiroptera; family Pteropodidae; genus Eidolon; species Eidolon dupreanum. The sequence goes on along the minus strand of CM053501.1, from coordinate 58,714,847 downwards.
CATGTTTCCCCTAAGTACAAAGATCAGTTAAATCATATGTGATGGAAAGAAAAGAAAGGGACTATAAAGTGACCTAATGTAGCTGTAAAGTAATGAGAATGGAGCCATAAGTCACTGATGAGATTACTTCCAAAAGTACCTCACCTTATTTTATACTCTTAACTTTGATTAAAGTTAGAAATTTCATATGAACCTTCCTGTACCATTTAGAAGAGAAGCAAGAATATGGGATTTATATATGTATAAATGAATATGGTTCCTAGGAATCCAACGAAAGCTGCCAGGGTGGGGTTTCCTTCTAGTTTCTGAGAAACTCTGGTCAGCTTTGGCAGATGAAGTATTTTCATCATTGATACTTCTAGCCAATGCAAACAGCTTAATGAGATTATGAATTTTAAAGTCTTAGATAATGACCAAAGAATACAGAAATCAGCCAAAAAATGCATGTTCTGTGAGGTCTAGATTAAGAAGCATTGATAAAATTCACCAAAGTGAGCATTGCTATTTTAAGTATGTATTACATATTTTCTTAATAAAAGAAGAGTGTCTACATAATCCATCTCCAGTGGCTTTTGAGCAGAGATTCAGGATAAAGATCAAATTTCCAGGACTGACTACAAATGTGCTCATCCTTTGGGAACACAAGAAAGGAAATCTAATGATGCAGAAATCTGAGAGCAGCCAGGAAAGAAAGAGACCAGAAGAGCTGCCTGGACAACAAAAGCTATCCCCAAAGAGCTTGAAGTCAGTACTTCAACACCTCCCCAAACCATGCTTGTTGACTTCCAGGGATGGAGGAAGAAAAAGAGTGATTGACAGTAAGCCTCACTTGTCTTTCAGATGTACTATGATTTTTGCTTGACGTCATCAAGAAAAGTAAACGTTATCTTTGACTCTTATAGTCAATTACTAGATTATTCTTAAATGACCCAATTTTGTCCAGAAATTGGCATTCTTTCTTTATGATTTTCCGATTCCCCAAGCTCCTGGAATCCCCTGAAATTCTTAGCAAGAATTTTAGATATCAGCATTAATTTTATTTCTTTACTTCTTTATTATAGCCTTATGGTCTCACCATCCACCCTAAATCCTCCTTTACCTCCTTTTTTTTTCCTGGCTTTACTGAAATATCATTGACGAATCAGTTTGTAAGCTATTTAAAGGTTAAAAGGTTTACCTTTCTTGATCCTTAAAGAGAACCACTTTTTTTCTTTTTGGTTCTTCTATTGTTTCCTCCAATATCTCTATGTTATAAGCTTACATGTTAGCTTTTGACTTATTAATTATAGTCACAATCTATTATTAGCTTTCTGTTGTGATGGATTATGATTTAATCATTTACATAACTATGCTGCTAAATTTTGTTTTTCTCTTAGTTGCCTTTGTTATGTATTTTTGTTTCTATCAACTATAAACAGCATCTCTTTACTCCACTTTTGTCCCCACTTTTAGCCATTTGGACTTATATATTAATATTGTCAAATTTAATCATTTCATTTTTGTTCTATGTCAATAAATTCTTCTATTTTTTATATGTAATTTTTTGTTGTTTTAGCTAATGTCTGTATATAGCACTTACTGTGTATAGCACTGTTACAAGCACATTTAAGACTCACAACAAGAATATAAAATAGATAGCTATTATTGTTGTTATTTTACAGAAAGAAAATTAAGTAACGAATTTCTGGATTCATAAAGCCAGTAAGAATTTTAGGTGGCAATCCGCATTACCACCTTGTCCAGCATGATAGGCTCCCGTCCTCTGTAGGCATAAGGAATATGGCAAGGCCTCCTGGTCCATCCTTCCAGTGTCTGGTCTACAACCAAAGACAATCAAAAGCATTGTTTGTATCATCAATAAAATCAAGTGCTCAAAAAAAAAAAAAAAGAATTTCTGGACCCGTGTTCCTAACAATTAGTATATTACTCTCTCTTTTTGAAAATCATTAACGACTGTTTACATTCCACTGACAATATAGTTTCCATTGCAATGCCAAATAGCGTCTTATGATTACAATTAGTTTCTTATTTGGTTTATTTGTTTCTTAGAATCCCTAATTGCTTCCCCTCATCCCCCTTACATTGCCTGCCTTTTCTGTCTCCTAAATTATTAAGAGTAGTATTAAATCTCTTTTTTTTCCCTCTGAAACCTTTTCCCAAGCCTTCCATTATCCTGCTCCAAGTATGAATCACTGCACAGTCCTCTCCGGAACTGGATCATCTGATCACTAGATCTCACATTTTTCTCCTTGATTTTCTGTCTCATTGTGATGTAATGGATCTTAAATTAACCCAGGAATCTGTATTGTAATAAATTCTGCATTTTACTCAAATGTAAATGGTACTTGGACTTTCCTTTGAGAATCCTACTGTAGGGCATAGAAGAGAAAGAGGTATATTAATTAACAAGCCAGTGTCTTCTGATAAATACTTTAAGAGGAAACAGAGCAGACAAAATCAGTATGTAAAGATCTCTAAAGTACCTGAGTCCCACTAGAGTTAAAGAGATGGTAATTCTTCACATACATGTAAATAAACTGAAAGGATATAGATGTCATTATCAGATTCTTTTTTTATTTAAGAAAGGCTCATTTATTTAAAAAAACTTTTAATTATCAAAATTCCAAACTTTGAAATGATATTTTCATTTGCTTTGCAAAGTACCAATTATACAGAATAATGTTTCTTCTGCATACATGATTGATGTATCTCTCCCAAACACAAATCCATAACCTCAACTTGCCCTTTTAAAATAAATAGCGATTTTCAGACTTGTCTTTTCCCAAGCATCTCTTTTGTTCTCTGAACCCCTAGGTGTTTGTTCATTATGTCAGGGCAAACCTCAGGCTCAAAGACAAAACCGAACAGATAAACGTGTTGAAACTGGAAATGATCTTTGCTGTCAGCTATGTCAGTTGGCGAAAAGATCACCAAAGGAATCTATTTGGTGGAAAATAAATATTGAAATAAAGTCAGTATTACATTCAACTTATTTTATTCATTTATTAAGAACTTAAGCTATTTTTTTCACTGTGTTATTATAGATGTAGATAGGTAGAAACATGCGGACTCAAACTGTGAGGGAAGTAAAGGTGACAGAGTCTTTGTTAGATACTTGAAGTAGATTGTCTTGTCTTCCTCTAGTGTAAATCCACTAGACAAGTAGTTATGATTGCGCTACAGACTTTAAATTCTACAGGGATGTTACACACTCTGATTGAAGTCTAACATGATTGGTCCCAAAATGACCATGGCCAGATGCCAAGTGAAATTTTCCCTAAACATGAATGTCTTGCCCATTTTCCTAATTCTGGACAAGGGTTGCTTCAAATCTATTCACCACCTCCATTAGTTATAACAAAAGCCCTTGACTTACTTTTTCTTAAATTGTCCCTTCTAGCCTGTACTTTTTACCTGGCGAAAATAAGTTTGTTTAGCAAAACTTAGGTCTGCTCAGCTTGCAGTGTTAAAGATATTTTTATCCAAAAATGATTAACTTATTTTTATACATAGAAATTTCCTTGATTTTTAGGCTAGTCACACAAGAAAAAGGAAGCAAGAGAAGAGGTAAAGGGAAAGAGAAGGGGTATCTGGAAGGTATCTACTATGAGCCAGCACTGGTTTTGCCTTTGAACCTTTCACCACCCACTAATCTAAAAACTCCTTCACTCACAGTTTGGAAAAGGGCTCACATCTTCTCTTTCCATTAGTTGTCTTGTGATTTGGGTTTTTTTTTTTTTTAAATGGTCAGTTTACCTATAATATATTGTGACCAAAAATAAACTAAAATCAAAAGAAGAAAAGTTTACTAATTTACTTATAGGGTAATGAGAAAATACTAAGCCTTAAGTCAAGGGGGTATCAGTATATGAATCACTTTTATCCACTAAAAATGCACTTATTGATGGCCTATTCTATACAGGCACTGAGTGGAAATAAAGACTCCACTCTTCACTTCACTTCAGCAGTACACATACTAAAATTGGAACTATATGAGGAAGATTAGCATGGCCCCCGTGCAAGGATAACATGAAAATTCATGAAGCATTCTGTATCTAAAAAGAGAAATAAATGTCCCACTGATAATTATATCCATATCACTCAAACTTAGAAAAAGAATGTAGTCTTAATTTCTCCCTGTTACTTATGTTTATTTTTCGTGACAAAAAAAGTATTCTTGCCCTTTACTATTGTAAAAGAATATTCTCTATGTTTCTTAAGTTTTCTGTGATGGCTCATTGTGTCAACTGTGGTTGGTACATGCTGGAACGGGACCACTATCCAAGAGGTTAGACTCTAGTCTGGGACATAGATTAATCAAAATATGATGATTTAATGTTATAATCATGTTTATGATCTCAAGTTGAGTTTTTTTATATCATAAGTAACAACAACGACTGTTACCTATATTTTGGCAGGGGAGGGGTTCTAATGGTCAACATTAGAGAGATATAATATTAGAACAGTAACACAAAATACTAATAAAATATTGCCATTTGGGTTTAATTATTTTCTTTTAATTACAATAGAATATGAGTTTAGCTTTCTTCATTTAACAATACTTTAAATTATAATACATCAAGTGAATGAAAACAGGTGGTTCTCCCTGGCCCTGTGGTTGAGTTCTCTGGTCTCAGAATTAGAAACGGGTTGCCTTATCACAGACAGATGAAAGCACCAGAGCAAGCAAAGCTGAGGAGAGGAATTGATGAAGTAATTAGGCCTATGAGAGTGGACCAGTTGTGTCAAATAAATAATTTAATTCTAGCCTCTTTCATTAGTAATTTAAAAAACCTGAAGAATGGGGGTGTTTTGGCTGTCTCCTTCTAGTACCTATAAGTTACATGCATAGAGCGCTCAAAACTTCTGTTGCCAGTTTAGGCTTAAAAAGTGGTTCAGGGATTAGAATGTCTTTCTCTTCTCCCCTGTCCTGCTTGTGGCCAAAATGTACCCACAACTCTCTCACTTCAGAATCAGTTTTGAAGGCAGAGATGGCACTTGCAGAGTGGCTGGATATTCACAAAAGCTCTGCTCTTCTTTTTAGCATCCACCCAATTTAAATCCAGAGTGGTCGGAATTCTTGATTTCTGTTTTTGATACATGTTGTTCTTGCTCATATATTTTTACTTGTATGAATGTACCAGTCATCCTTCAGATCTTAGTTCAGACATTTCTTCAGGAAGGATTTTCTGATCTGACAAACTTCCTCCAATACCTCCTTGCCCTGTAGATGATAGATAGATGATATAGATAGATGATAGATAAATAGATAGATATAGATAGATATAGATAGTATAGGTATAGATAGATAGATGAAATAAATATATCAGATTTCCTAATGAGGTATTCTCATAACACTTGGTATTTTTCCTTGTAATACTTTTTTACTATTTGTAATTATTTTAAATATTAGGTTAATTTCTCTCTTTGCCAGATTATAAGCCCTTTGAAAAAAGTGACCATGTTTTTTTTTTTTTTCTCATTATTGTGTCCTCAATGCCTAGTGCAAAAGAAACTAAAACATATTTGTTGGAAAAAGAATGTTCCTGTGCAAACATTTCTAACAACAGAATTTTAATAGAATGGTATGGTCATGCCCATTGGTGAAAGGTAGAAGGCAGAATTTCAAAGTCAAAACCCTTGTCAATAAAAGTAGAAGACTGGAGGTGGGTGCACACAGGGCATCTGACTCTGAAGCTGCAATTATGCTGGAGTCCCTGCAGTCAAGAGGCAACCATTGCTTTTTTCTGTCAATTGAGAATTAAGTGTAAGTGTTTATGGAGTTCAATGTTATTTTGCTTTGAGAGAGTTAATTGAAGAAAGGTTAAACAAAGCCACAGTTTTTACTTAAAGGAAACAGAGAATATGAAGAATTGCTTTAATTATGAGCAATGTGTCAAGAATGTTTTCCAAATTAATCTTTTCTGGTAGTGAAACAAATCTTCCTGTAATTTACTTTAACTCCTCTTAAAAAAAAAAAAA